>JADANM010005714.1:159390-196712 GCA_026213755.1 Eurema hecabe
ACCTTGAACCTTTTCGCCTTGTTACCCATCAGTAACTTTACTAACTGCAGTATAAGAAAACCATATCAAAAATTAAAGAACTATTTTTAATTTAAAAAATACCCGAGTCAAGTCAAAAACCAAATTCCAATATTAATACTACTATTTTTACAACTTCCGATTATGTTTTATTTCTTATTTTTTATTTTATGTGTACTTAGATATATTAGTTTCGGTAATTAAGCGAAAAAAACTTCGAACCAAAATATAATTCATATCGTTCATCACTTTTTGGTGTTACGCCATTACATGTGCAAATATTCTAGTTAAAATATAAATATGGAATTAACCCTTATATAAATAAAACCCACCCTTCACACAGACAAGTAATAAACAGAGTATTAAACATTCATTTAGCAGACATCAATACAAAAGGCGGGTGCACATCAGTCACGCCTCATTGACTGTGCCATATGGAAGTTATTACCTGATGTCAACTGATGACACGTGTTAGTTTATGGTTTAAATAATCGTTGTGGTATTATAGTACTAGTCGCTTCTTCCTCCTTCCTTGGTTTCATTCGCGTAGTTTTCGGGAAGGTTAATGTTATATTCAATGTGGTTCTGTTCAAAGAGAACAGAAGAGAGGGAGATTTAGATCTCTTAATCTCTTTCCCTCTCTTCAGTTCTCTTGCTCACCAGCTCGTTGGACTGATTGTAAGACTGCAGCGTCCAAAGAGAACGTGCACGGTTATATGGAAATGATGGAAGATAGGTACCCTTTAGACAAATAGTCCTAGTTTTCCAATGACGGAGCATAGTGCGACTCAGTAGCGCACATTGCCGAATTATGTTGTAGCTTATTGGAACGTGAACTTTGAATGCTCGATTATGCGAAGCGTTGCTGTAGTTGAAACATTCAACATTAAGCATTAGGCCGCATGTGCCTTAAGATTTAAATAATAGCCACGACCCTCAGTCATGAGGATATTACAGTGAAGAATCCAGTGTTTAATGTTCCTCTCACGGAAAACTACTTGAGGCCTCCTCGTGAGTCCGTCCCTGTGTGTGTGCGGAGGAACACCGGTGGACTTTAGTCAGTAGTGGCACCATTGCGTACGAGTTCGCCATTACCGGATTTTTTCCTCGAAAGAGGAAAATTATCTAATGTACCTGTATCCATCATTCAGATCCACTCAGTTATTTTTTCGTAAATTAATTATAGACAGACATAAGCACAATTTTAAGCATTCATAATGTAAAAAATTAAAAGGATGAAAGTTTATACGTATATTTTAGTTTCTACTCGTTTTATTGTAAAACCTTATTGAACATCTTTATAATATGTAAGGGAGCAATTCTAGATTTTTCTCTCTCTTTCACTCTCACTCGCGATGTCACGAGTGTGCCGATGACCTGATGATTAGTAATAAATTAAATATAAACAAAAGGGAGAAGAATAATTAGGTTGCAAGTTAAATAGTAGCACGTGTCGGAGTGGTCGCGTGCGGGATGATTGGCTGAAGTACGGATATCATATGCCAGGGGTTAGTTATCAGTTTTTTATTGGCAGTTTGCTATTATATTTAAAATTTTCATAAGGGGATGATAGAGGGATGTTTTCATCTGAGACTTAAATATGTAGTACAAATTTTCGTATAAACCCGCCTGACCAGGTTTTCTGCGTGAAAGTGTTTACTACCTTAAAAAATGTCGATGAGGCAATAATGTTATCTTGACTTACCAAGCTTTATAAGTAACTTCAAAAAAGGAGGGGGTTTAATTCGACTGTATGAATACTTCTGAGTTCTGACTTCTAAATTATGAAATAGTGATTTTATAAATTCTATATAATATATAAATAAAACTAAATGAATACCTAACAATACGTTTTACTCTTTGCGGAGCAAATTTTTTTATTGCTTTTCAGTTGGATGTTTCTGTCATTTCACGTTTATAATATTAATAAGCACGATAACAAGGGGGACAATGAAAAATAGATTGATAGTTCGATCACGAGGGTCAATTACATGTAGCCCCGTGCCAATGATTAACCATCATCCATAGACATTGCGTGTGCCATTGTTTCAAAGGGAATTTGATGGTAGCTATCATTAAAATTTTGTAACTTATTGCACGTGTGGTTATCCCCAATTTGGGCAAAAACTTAAGTATTATAAGCTTCGTAATATTAAACTAGATACCAAAAGTTTCACTCACACTACATACATATTACACACACGTGTGTGTGCTATATTGCCATAACACTCTTATTTCTTCCTTTTATTCCATTTTTGCTATGAACAAGTGTGATGTTTGCAAACAACGCAAGAGGAGGAGGAGAAAGAGGTTCACTTAATGGTAAACAACCACCTCTGCCCACACCCAATAGTCGCTGTACGAGTTAGTAGGTTGAGTAGTACGTACAGAAAACCCCTGGCGTCAGCGGATCGCGCGATATAATGAGCATTGACATCGATTATATTGAGTTCAACATAACATCTTATTGTGTTCACACCCATCATCCTGTTCGCCACTCAAAGTATGTAGTTGCTACCAAGAGCCGCCGTCCCAACTTAATTACCTTACGACTCCTTGATTTAGAATTATTACAACGCCTATAACAATGTGCTATTTACTTTAGGGACCTATTTATTTTTTGTCTTTAATAAGTGCATTTTTAAATTTAGGCGAATCCTCTATGCAATTGCCCGCTCTAATACAGAATGAAAAAAAATCTTCCGTGCAATTTCTAACCAAAAATTTGAACGCGAATTCATACTAAATGGATCCTAAAATCGTCATAAAAATGTACCGCGGGGCAACTCGGAACAAAAGGCTTGTTAGCCGAGCCGATGAGCGGACGTCAACACAATTTTGTCTGTTTGCATTGTCCGCAGCGATTTAAGGGGAACACGGCTGCGAGCAAACATACGAAAACATTTAATTTATTTTCTTTCTTTCTTATATTATGGCATTAGCGTCTAGCTTTTTGCCAATGTCAATGTAATAAGAGGCAACGTGGTCAAGATAAAAGTCGATATGATTCAAGTAAAATCGTCATCAAGTCGTCTTTAGTCGAGTCAGTCAGTCGCTTCGTTCTGCCCTTCGTAAAGTGACAGTGAGCTTTACGAAGAACCTCGACGAATCTTGGAGCAATCGGAGCGGCGCTACTATGCACTCTCGAATAAATTTTCTGGACACTTATTAGCTAATTTACTGCATGAATCACTATCACAATCAAACATATCACAATCACTTTATGCACCAAAAAACGAATATTCAATCGAGATTACAAATAGACGCCGCCAGATTCCCGCCAAAACTCCATTTAATTTATTTTTAAACCTAGATCTACTTTAGGTTATAACCGTTTGACAGTTGACAGCTCGCAGCGCGGCCAATTTTAAAGGTACCTCTCGTATTGATTTTTTTATATTCAACTTCTTGAAATGTTCCTTTTTAATTATTCCGCATAGTGAAAGACAGTGCTGCTAGAAGTATGCTTCTATCACAAATTTGTTTGGAAAATTACCTTCTCAATTTTGCCGTCTCATATAAGTGAGAGAGGTAACTATTATTATACGGAAAAATTGAGATGGTAATTTTTTTTCTTCTACTAGTGTTCACTGTTTGGCAACGGCATCTCGAATAACTACGATACTTGTTTCTATAAGTTCTATAAGTCAGTATAAGTTTTTGTTTTATTAATTACAGCCAAAACAATAATAAAAAAATTACAAGTTAATAAAGCCTACCCTTAAGCGACTGTTTATATTTTCACGGGCTGCGCTGTTTGATGAGTTTTGTTTATTATAGCATCCCATACGTGCTAATTGGATCAACGATGTTTGTCATTACATAATTAATCATGTATTTGATCTAATTATGCATACCAGTTTTATCACCTATATATACAATTTTGGCTTGACTTACGGCGGACCGATTATTACGAGACTATCAGTCTATGCGTAATATGTCTATGCGACTTGACTTCAGTGGTGGACATGTTAGTAACGTTGTAAAATAATATAGCTCAGCTTCATCAGCTTTGGTGCCAGCGGGGGTAGGTTGTGGTCAAGTAAAAATAGGTATTTTTGTAAGTAAAATTTATGTTCAATTAGGGTTCATTCATACTTGTCCTGGAACCATCTCAGTGTGGGTCATGACTCCCTGGATCCTCCATTGCTTGTTACACCAACACTGCAGATCAAAAGTTAATACCATTGACACGTCATGCTCCTAAAACATTTTTTTCAAAAGCGAAACGCGAAACAATTTTGTACCGCCATCTCGGTTCTCAATTTAGGGTATTTTGTCAGAATTAGTACGAAATTAAACGTCTTGTCCGGCGACTCGAACCCCGTCGTTACTGCGCAGTTATTGTAGCCCGGCACAAAGTCAACACGCTAACGAGCTCGGCTCATGATACAGGCTGTTATGAGCTGGTGGTGAAGTAAACCCGCGGTTTCTACTAGTTTTAAATCTAAACCTCATTATATAATATACAATAAAGCAATCTTTTAATGAGTATGTCTTTAATACTACGAAATAGATTTTCATTTGTTTTTTATTAGATAGAGTAATTCAAGAGGAAGACTTATGTGTATAAAACTGAGGGGCGCAACTAGTAATAATATATTACTACTACTAAGTGTAGGAGTCCATTTTTCGATGAAGAATTTAGCCTATATAAGATCACGCTGCGACCAATAGGAGCAAAGCATTTGTGAGCTTCAGAAAGAAACAGAAATATTTCTCAATCAATCAATCGAGCGAGCTACAGTCAAGTCCAACTATATTTAAAAGTTTCAGTGTAAATTGTATCTTGTCTTTTTTATGTGAGGAGACCTCTGCCCATGAAAAGTCGCAAAGCCAACCTTAAAATAGAGAAAGAGTGTCTTGTTCCACGTTGCAACGTTGTTTTGTTTCTTTCAACTAAAACCTTTTTAAGAACATTACGGAAATTCCAAGGCGTTTTTTAGTAAATAGGGAAAAAATTGTAGCGTACAAACGGACATACTTCTTTATATATATCGACAATGACAATTGGTGCGAAGTGCCAAATGACTGTTTATTGCCGTCGCGTGTCAAGAAAATATATTGCACCCGTAATGGTCTTCTCAGACACACTGCGTAATTATTTTTGGGAATCATTTGTCTCTACGTACGAGAATACTCCTTATTTTTGGTGAATTATGATACAGTTAAATATCGTCAAAGTCGAACATATCTTTATTCAACTAAGGTTCATATAGTAACACTTGAAGCTTAGTATTACAAATCATTAATGCAGTTTCTACAGGGAAGTTAAAAAACATCGAAGTCTTATTCCACTATAGTATCATTTGAACCATCATAGTCATCATCATAACATATTTTTTTACCACAGATTAGGAAAGCAATTTGTAAACAGTTAGTAGCTGTTTTAAAATGAAAAGTTTAAGTTTTAAAATATAAATACATAAAAGTATTATAGTCATGGAAGTGTTCAGCAACATCATTCCATCGTTTATAATAGATAAAGAATATTTTAAGCTCGCACCCCTAAAGACTTTTTTAAGAAATAAAAAAATAAAAATCATTTATTTCAGACTCATCAAGGTGGGTCCTTAATTAATATTATTACTATTATTTTAATATTATTGTTTCTATTTTGATTTTAGTCAACATATGTATAGACTACACCGGTTTGTCTACAAAAAATAAGTAAGTACCATACCCTATTTAGTACGCAAACTATTACGCATAAAAAGAATTCTTATAATATAGGAAATGTTCCTACTCCGTATTTGTAACAGGAATTTATACTAATAAAAGATATAATATGTTAAGAATTTCCAATATTTATGAATGAACGAGCCACGATCCGCCCGCAGGGACCCATTTGTTTTAACTTTAAACGAAGCAGAATTATTGTAATTGAAAATTTACAGAACATTTCAGAAATGACAATTTTTAACGAGGTATTTTAAAAATGCTTCGAATTACCAGCATCGTAACTAAAAGAATGAAATCATATTAAATATAAATGCTATTTTAAATTAAGATGTATTTTATTTGCAGCAAAGAATAAAAAAAAATACTACTTTAATTTAGCTAACGCATTTGTAATAGAAATACGTAATGCATAAAAAAATTAATATCTAACTATTTTAACATAAAATAATAAGCTATTAGTTATGTCTTATACCCAACATAAAACAGACTAATGATGACAAATCAGATAATAAAAACATATTATTACACCCATATAATTTCTAAACGGAAATTTCTCCGGATACAACCAAAACAAGATGCCATCAAAACAAATTCAAAATTAAACGGTCACAACCCCTTCGTACCTACCTACCTGTTAATCTAACCAAAACATATGTCTAAGGGTTTAACAATTACATAAATTAATAACAACATCCTCTTTATATAAAGAAAGCTTGAAATATACGCGTAAAATCACTTCCTCTATCGCTGACGTTTTTTCCCGCCAGATGACGCCATTACAAGATGGCCGTCCCATATGTCAGGGCACGTGGGTTAAAGACACGAGCGGGTTCAATTAAAATTATTTTAAGTGTGAAACATGAGTATACAGTATAATTTTAAGTGTTGTTAAGGAAATTTGTGAATTTTTCGAACAAGTAATACTGTGTTTAAGGAATAAACGGGAACAGATTGGTACTGCGGCTGGCGGTGCCGATATTACTGGTGTGACTTCGTTAAGTACTGTACGACATTTGTCAATTTTTTTTTTAATTTATGTTCCATACTGCATAGTTTTTATAAAAAAAAATTATAATTACAATATGCATTAAAGACTCAGCTGTGAAATCGTTTTTATTGTAGGCATTGTAAAGGAATTAAACCATTAATACATATTTTGTTTTATTATGTGTTACAATACAACCTGATCCTGTTTTTCCCGTATAGTTTTTGTTCCCATATCAACAGTGGGTTCAAAAGTAAAATGTGTCGATCATTAAAAGTCTTATCTATCTATATTCCAAATTTAACACAACTTAAACTTTGGTTTAATTTCTACCATTCCATAGTTTTTGCGTGAAAACGCAACAAACAACCATACATCCTCACTTTCACGTTTATAAATAACATTAGTAGGATAACATTTTTCCTTCGCCATAAAACAACGCCACGGTATCGACTTTTATATTTATTATTACAATAAAAGATTAAAAAATAGACCTCCCAACAACAAAAGCGGTTTGTAAAACTAAACTATTTTCCCATGGCGATATATTTATAATAAAAAGTTTGATTTTATGCAAACTGAATCGTTTAGCGACGAGCGCGCTGCGGGGGCGCACATAAAAGTTTATAGCTGTTTTGATATATCTATTAAATATCATTAGGAATCAGAAAACAGTTCAGACTAAAGATTATGTTGTATGGTTTATGGTTAGGTTACGTTAGTTTGGCTAGAAGGTTACGTTTTTGCGTAAGACGGCCATTTTTTTTCACGAGGGAAAATTCTCGGAACATCTAGCCTTCTAACCAAACTAACATAACTCAATAAGCATTGTTTTAGGTTATAATTATCTAGGTAATAGTCAATAAACATTTTTCGACACATACGAAATACAAACTTTTGTATATAATTCATTGATTCAATTAACGTTTTCCAAAATGATACTTATATGGTATTTAAAACAATAAACAGACTTACTATAACTTATATTTTTGAACCAAAAACCGGAAGAGACCACAGACAATAAAAAACGATAAATCATAGAGAATAAAAAATGACTATAGATATGTTTAACCCAATCCGTATGGGGTACTTTTGTCCAGAACTGTGCAGAAATTAATTTGTATTCGGCTAAGGGTTAATGGGGTATTGTTCACCCCCTTGTGGTACCATTGTGATTGGGACACACGTCGTGATTAAAAATGGCGATTTTATGCCCAAAACGTTTGTAATTAATTTTACATTTTGATACAATTATAGTTTTGTCTTTTAATCAGCGTGACGTTAGCTTCGATTAGAGTTTTTGCAATGAAAAGGATTTATTAAATACCACTAAAATGAGACTAGATATAAAAAAATAATCAATTTGGAAACAAAAAATGATATAAGTACCTACATATACTTTTTTAATATAATTTAAAGTCAAAAATTACACTCTCAACTTCACAAGAAAAAAAAAGAAAAAAATACCACCCTGCCAGTGACCTGTCAACTGTCAAAAACATAATTTTCCCACCAATTACGGAATCTCCTTTCCGATGTTTTGTTAAGCAAACACTTGAAAACGAATGTTTACAATATTTGCTACTGATTTTTTATCTGTGCCACCGTTACGACACTTCAAGTTTGAAAAAAAACTTAGGCGGCAAAGTTAAGAGCCTTTTAAAGTCTACATTTTTAAGTAAGGATTAATTTTACGTGTAAAAATACGGTTTTTTTTAATATGAAGATGAAGATTTTTTTAATATTATTGTTATAAGACAATGTTTTTTAACTTTATCGTTGTTCGTTTGTAATTCAGTTTTCCAAATTAATATTAAACAATTGAATATAAGAAGTAAAAGAGGTAACAGATTTAAAATACTTAATTAAATTAGAGTCTTCTCATACTAGGTACTAACTCATACTTTTCAGTGTGCAGACAGTATGCATTACAAACTAAACTGCAAAATGCCTACAAAAACTAAAGAGTGAGGAACTCTTAAGATAATGAATGAATACACAGAATCTGTCTGATAAAAAAAGCCATGAAAATCAGTTGCATAGTTGTAAAGATCTTTACATACATACTAAATTAGCGACTTTTTAATACTATGTGATGAAGTCAAAATAAGTCAAATATATTTTTTAATCCACTAGGCTCCATATTCGTGTAGGTACATCGACATGGTATCCCATTTTTTATGTTGAATTTTCGTTTAAAAACGCAACATAGCGATACCTTTAAACAAATATCTGCCTCAAGAGACATGGAATAACATTCCGCCTCGCTTGAATAATTGATACATCACATTTTGTGAAAGTCATCGCAGATTGGTTTTTTAAATTTGAAAATGTCGACTCACTGTCGGCAATCGCAAACAGCTTCCGTTCTTTGGCTTTTTGGATGCTGAATAAATATCTTTTGGATTTTTAGAAGTACCTTCTACCTTTGTACCTTGGTACCTTCACTATATTTCATTATCATTACATAGTAAAAAAAAATCGCTTTATTCAGTCCCTATGTATGCTTAAATGTTTAATTGTAACTACGTAACCGATCTTCATGTGGCTTTTTATCAGACTGAAGTGATTTAAAAGAAAGTTTTTTTTTGTACCTATTATACCTACATGCATAACGGTAAAACCACGGGGCGCGGCTACTATAATAATAATAAGGAACGTTTTGTGAAGTTCAAGATGTTCGGCTCTGCTGAAATAAAAACTTGGGTAATTTTTTAGCACTTTGACATAAGCCTGCTGTTTTTTTGCCATGGATGAATATTTGTTGTAAATTTATTGTACCTACTCCTTGGTTTCAATTGCCTCTTATCAATTGCAACCTAATAAATTTCACCCCGAATATAAATTTAATAAGCAAAGGTGTTTGCCACAAAGGTTCATTTTCTTATGCGTAATAAACAACTACATATTTTGTTATTAAAATTTATTAAAAGAGCTTCGCACAGTTCACATAGTTTTAAAACGAAAAAAATAGCCATCGTCACTTTTTTAGTTTTTGACCAGAAGGATGGCCATTTTTTCCTTTTTCATTGGCTCCAGTATCGCCATCTCTTTTTATCTTACTACTCATGTAAAAGAAGAAAAAGGAAAGATGTATTAAAATGATTTCCCATAATCGAACGGTCTAGTAATTTAATGTGATATTTTTTAATTTATAATGACCGTGACAAAAGGGTAGCGGCGAAATTGGCGCCTAAAATTGACTTTTAACTTTTTTCGCCAGTTTTTGACTTTTATTTTGATTTAAAGTAATTGGGTGGCATGACCACCCGGTTTTTAGGTGCTGATAAAATGTTTGGTTTGCTAAAAGTTCACTAGATTTAGGAAAGTTTTTTCAAACAATTTCGTTTATAAAATTAAATTTTCCATACATTGTATAAATACAATAAAGTAATAAATATGTCCTTGATTACACGGCAATGAAGCGGTCAGATATTTTTATTAACTTATATTAATAGTAAAACGTCGTAGAGTTTTATAAAAATTACATATTTGTGTAATATTCAGAAATAATTAATATCTAAGTTGAATGACCTTTTTTGCAATAAACGTGAATGACAAATACCTACATTTTGTAACAACCGATGATTGCCTAAATTTACTCATGAAATTAATGAAAATTTTGTAGATAATATTATACCTACTGTTGTAAACGTATATTTAACAGTTTCTTACTTAAAACAAAGAACGAATATTTTTCTTATATACCTATACAATAGAATAATTACTTCTAGAACACCAGTATGAGCACCCAAAGTGAACTTTTTGTCTACTTAGATCTTCGCACTATTAGAATACTACGCATGAGTATTCGTAAAAATTTTCGTAAATATTCTATAGCAGCAACATTATCGGTGGGCTTGTGTGCGTGTCACCCAATATAAGAACGTGCTGTTATCACTTACATATATATACAGATTTAGCTTCACTTACTTAGTAAGGGTCTATCAGTCTGCCTAATACATAATATCATTACCAACTTACAAGTTACCATTCCTTTGTTTACTTATTATATAGTAAATATAATATATACCAATCTGTTTTTTATACATAAATAAAGTGTCGTTACATTAGTTACAGTAGGTATATATTAATAACCTCACAGTAAACATTTTTCATACTTACTTCAAAAAAAGTTTCATCTAATGTACAATTTCCTTGATACAATAAATCTATTGTATAGTTCTGAGAACAGTTAAATGTTATGGGAACCGCAGTTTGGATACAGGACGTCATTATACACAGGTAGTGGTTAGGCAAGTGGTGTACTGGGCGCATCGGAGGAGTTTCAGTAGAGTCAATATCTTTATTTAACTAAGCTAAATATCGTAACAATTGAATCTTTATAGTGTTACTAGATAGTAATGTACCGCTTCGCGAAGTAATTTAAGCAGTCTTAGAGTTTCCCGCTAATTCGCGTTCCCGTTGGAATTTCGGGAATTCCTTTCTTAGTGTATCTTTAGAGTACCTAAGCTACGTCCCTTCCAAATCTCAAGTGCCTACGTTTAGCCGTTTAGGCTGTGCGTTGATATGTCCGTCAGTCAGTCAGTCAGTTTCTCCTTTTATATATTTAGATAATATAATGTCTCTCATGTAATAAATAAACCGTATATAAAAATAATAAAAGATTGCATAGGTTTTTTTTATTATTATTTATAAATAGATTCAATAGATAAATCGTCTATAATTTATATTTTTGTAAATCAATTATAAATTTGACCTAATTATCTATATCTATATAATTCAAAGGTGACTGACTGACTGACATAGTGATCTATCAACGCACAGCCCAAACCACAGGACGGATCGAGCTGAAGTTTGCAGTGCCGGTAGATGTTATGACGTAGGTATCCGCTAAGAAAGGAATTCCCGACATTCCCGCGGGAACGGTAATTAGCGGGAAAAACCTTGAAATTTGGCATGCAGATACCTTAGGAAATTCAAAGGTTATTTGCAACAGGATATTGCAAAATTCCTACGGGAACGGTAGAAAGCGGGAAACATTTTAATGAAAAAATGTAGGAATAAAGGATTTTACGGGAGGGAAGGGGGGTCAAAGTTTATATGAAAGTCCACGCGGATGGAGTCGCGGGCAACAGCTAGTTTAGAAATAAATGTTAAACATTAGTTTTTAAGAGAATTGGAGGCTTTGCTCTCATTGTGTTTCAAGCCTTCGGAAGCTGCGGAAGTGTTCCTTCCTCCGAAAGATCATTACATCTTTTTTAATTACACAAAAACTGTGTCCCACGCGTGGGTTTACACGTATCCCACGAACAACCCTTTTGTAATACGTCACTATTAAAATAATTGTGGTCTAAATCGGAGTCCTAAAGTATAAGAAAATGTATGTGTTTCACTTTCTTGAATTATATCTTTAAAGGTGTTATTTATTATTTTATTATTGGACTTTTCTAGAACTATTGTAGTAATTTTGAAAAAAAATAATGAGGAGTTTGTGTGTCGATGTGGACTTATTTCTGAAACTTAGTCGAGGTATTCTAATTTGATTAAACCTAGTTTAAAATGTTGCTACAAACCTTTTAATTATTATGAACATTGCAAAATAACTATATAACATTATAATTTGAGCTATACGCGTTAGCATAAACCTAATCAATATTGGCACAGACAAATGAACATGACAACATGGATTAATTTAAAAATACAGCCTTAACCACTGTTGTAGCGAGCTCATTAAATCTGACCACACCGCGTGGAGGTAATGAGCCGTGTGATCGGGCGAAGCCCTAGGACTGCGCCCCACTGGCCTACTGATTGACCTACTGGTAACTGTTTAACTCTATAAATAGGTATTAATCTTTTATGTTTTTTTTTCTTAGATAAGGTTGGCAACACCTGGGAGAAATAACAATTTAAAGTGTTAAGACTTTACTTAAATATAAATACCTAAATAAATAAAATCCAAAATAAAAAGTTATTGGAAACTGTGTGTAATATTTTTTTAATTTATTGAGAATTAACTTTGCTCAAAGTCTGATAAAATAATTATTACCTATGTAGACTATGGACCGATACTTATGCGACGAGTTCTGAATCGCGCTTATGATATTAAAGTTATAAAAAGTCTAAAAGATCACCATGTTAAAAAAAATCCAATCTCCCTAAAAAGTACCAAATTTTACCTCAAAAAACATATATAAAAAACATTCAACAAAGCGTCCGAGATTCCCAAAAATCGCCACCGTTCGATTCCCATGAGAAAAATACCTAACTCCTCAAATCCCTGCTGTCACAAATTCTCATCGGGCAACACTGACCTACATCTGTCAGAGTTCACACGAAAATATGTAACGAAAGATAACACCAATTATTCACTCAATTACACCACACAATTAGCTGAGATTTGCGTAAAAAGTCGAGCATCTGGTGAGACGTACACACGATTGGACTGCACGATTTTTGACGTACTTTAATATAATTTAATAGTCGATGGAAAACTATAAAACTATAATCATTATAGCTCGTAAGTTTAAAGAAAAGTGATCAAAACTTATGTTTGCTCGAATCAAATGATTTGGTTTGTTCAAATCCTTTTTTATAGGCACTTCTTCTTATTCTTTCTTCGTGAAATGGTAGTGCTGCTTTAAACAGTTTTTTCCAATGTTTAATTGTGATTAGATAAAATGAATTTCTGGGTCAATGTTGCAGCTAACAGCCACACACGCTTCCACGTCACTTTCTGAGCAAATTATCTATACAAAGTGACATTGACATTGGGTACCGCTTGTAGGCTTATAGGTTAGGTTAGTTTTTCAACTTGCTTAACATTGAATGTTTAAACTAAATCTTTCGTTATTCATATATCGAGAACTCTCAAAAGTACTAAGTAGTGCTTTCCCTGGATGCGTGTAATTAAATGTTATTAACAAATGGTTGTTAAACTTGAAAACTTTAACTTGATTTTGAGGGAAATGTCGCACTATGCTCTGTAATTGAAAAAGTAGGATATTCAAAATAGGATAGTCAAAATTGGACATATCAAATGAAACTTATTTTGCTACGCTGATTTTAAAGAGTATAATATAATTTTAACTACATAATGTAAACACTTTAATATAAGAACATGCTGAAAATATTTTTTTTGTCGAATATTATTAGATTTATTGTAACAGAACACCTACGAACTTTTTAGGGATGACAATAATATCGCGAGGCTTATGGCGAGCGTCTGCTAGTTTTTTAGCAAAACAGTAACAATTTGTAAAAACAAAACACCTGCCTAGTATTTGTGCAAAAACCAGCCAATTGCCACCCATCTGGCAGCGCATGCGCGAACGCGGGAAACCCTACATTCGCCATCTTGTTTAATTGTCAAATGTCACTTTTCGCGCCATATCAAGTCAATGGTGTCATGTATTTACAATATATGTATATGCAAGGAAACGCCTTCTACTAAAGTATTACGATTGAATTGAGCTTACGGTATCGCATAACTTTCAAAAACCTTTTCTTTAACTGGCTGTAGGTATAAAAAATCAGTGATATTTCAATCAGAACAACCCTTACGTAACTACTTCAACCAACTTATTTAAATAGGAAATCAAAAGGACGTACTATATAATTTGCTTAGGTACTTTTATTTCAAGACATAATGCTAAGAATTTATAAGTAAGAAATAATTTGTTAGTGCTATTTCTGGGCACTAAAAATAATATTTATTCTAATTTGGCAATATTAGAATAAAAAGTATACTATGTGTTAATCTATAACCATTTTCCAGTAAAAACCATTCAATATTTTTGCTTGAAAAAGTAATTAATATCTTTACATCCATACACCTACACACTTTCTCACAGATCAGCGTAGCAATTCCAAAATGTCATAGACAAATAAAAAACTCTATTCAGAGCGAAAGCAAATTACCCAGCATGAGTCGTGTTAAATTCAAATTAAACGTTTCCCCGAAGCGGGGATGAACTTGAAACTGAGGGACAATATTACTGTTTCCTACAACCCCCGAAAAGGTTTCTCGCCGGAAGTTGGCAGAATTTGTAAGATATCGTACTTCCGTTTCATAGCCAATAATGTCATATATAGCGAGTTGGGCAAGTTTTGATATTATAGAATATTAATATGGTGTTTAGAGTTTTTTTTATTTCGCATCAAATTGGTTCTTTTTGAAATTCTAAATACTATAATAAATAATTAAATTTAGAGTAAAATTACATACATCTCTTATAAATTCAGTGGGTTTAAATGAATTTTGTCTAGGTCGAAAGTGTGAATAAACAATTTGATTTACTTTTAAAATATGCTAGTTTTGACTCTTCATATTTACACATTTCACACATCCAAGCTAATTTCAACTCATCAAATAGTATATTTTCTATATCTATTTACATCTCTAAATTTATCGCCAAATGTGTTAGTTAGTGCATAACTCAATAACGGAAGAACCGAGTTTCATAATTATTTTTAGAACATACTTGAACTGCGAGTATAGTTAATTAGCAAAAAGAAATGGCAGATGTAGGTTACAGGCAGAATAAGTACAGCGTGAACGAAGTGGCGTTATTCTAGCAATTAAATAAATAAATAAATAAAATAAGCCAAGTATCAAAACCAGTCAAATCAGGAAGTTATGATCTCCGGTATAACGTACATTTTGCACGGACCAATGAGCCGGACACCGGAATCGTCCGGCCCGAGCACTACCTCGCTTCCCGACTTTACTCGTTATTACAAAAAGAAGTATACCACCGTACATTTTAACTCTACCCTTTATTAACAAAATTTGCGCAACGGTATTTTACTTGCCTTTATACATATATTATACGCATACACTTTTCTCTATTCATCTAATAAAAAACCGCATTAAAATCGGCTGCTTAGTTTTAAAGATTTAACCAAACATAGAGACAGAGAGAAAGAAAGGGTTTGTTGTATACTCTGTAGCGAAGAACAAGAAGAACAACAGTCTCTCGCCGGTTGTTCTCCGTAGAAAATAGTATCTGTGTAATACTACAAAGATTCAAGTGATTCTTTATGTAGCCTATATCAAAGAATAACCTAGTCCTATCTATATACTAATATATAAAGCTGAAAAGTTTGTTTGTTTGTTTGTTTGAACGCGCTAATCTCAGGATCTACTGGTTCGAATTGAAAAATTCTTTTTTTATTGAATTGACCATTAATTATCGAGGAAGACTTTAGGCTACATAACATCACGCTGCGACTAATAGGAGCGAAGATATAATGGAAAATATGGAAAAAACGGGGAAAATTATTCATCTGTGAGGGCTTCCTTTGCGTGCGCTGCGAAAACGGTTCAAGATACAAAAATAATATGTATGAAAGAACTATTCCTCTTTAAATGATCTAAAAAAAAGTCCGCGACAGTATATGTCTACCTTATAAGATTGACTTACTATAACATAATAATAGAAATCATAAAATAAATAATAATAGAACAACTAGTCCTAGAATAAAAATCAACTCGCTCCAGGGCCGCCAGGCTACAAGAGTGTTCATGAGCTGCGATGACCCGAATTCATTAGGTGCTGTCTTCTCGCTATTCTGTGTGTTCTCGTTTGCCTCCTAATTCAGAAAAAAAAATACAAACACAAATATCTAAATTGAGAGCGAGAACATGACTTAACTTCGCTGATCACGAATTAGGACAATGATTCCTTCAACCTAACAATAAAAATGTCCCTTCCAACTAGCACAAATCCAGGGCATCTGAAATAATTTAACACAATCAAGTCAGACAAGTTCTTACCTAGAATATGTATAGTACACGTCATTTATGTTTAGCGATTGAAGAGAATAGCTGCGCATCGGTAGAATCGCGCTCGTAATTAACGTATTGGTGCGAGAAAGACAACACAACTGGGACAACCAATCAACGCTCGCGCACCTTACGATCACGCGCCCCGCGCGCCGCGCCGTCCCCTCGATACCTTATTTTTGACTTCTGCGCAGGTTTTGTTTAGTGCTAAAGATTCGTGACGCGTACTATAACCTTACTTTTAAACCAAATTATATTAAAACACCAATCGCTAATTTTATTATGATCCATGTAGGGTTAATAACTCCATTTCATATGGCTAAGGGCATTTTAACCTTGAACAATTGGTTAAGAAATTTATATTAGTAACGGTTAAATTAACTGTCTTCTCGAAACCTGCCTGCTTTTAACTGCGCTTTAATATTATGGCATGACAGTTTAAATATACAAGAATTCTGAAGTGTGGTTTAATTAGTGTTTAGAATTTAAACTTAATTTTGGGTTCTATACGTCTCTTCTTATATTTTTATATATATATTTTTACTAGGGTTACCTATAGGTAGATTAATAATTATGATGGTACTGGCAAATTTGGCATAGGCTTAATTAATCTTTTAACAAACAATTAATTTAATCATTCACAAAACTTTTTTTTTATTCAAGACTATTAATGTATGAATGATTCCATATTAATTTATATTATTACTAGCTGTTCCCCGCGGTCTTACCCGCGTAGTTCCCGTTCCCGGGGCAAGACCGGGATGTAAGCTATCCTATCTCTCAAGTTGGATGGAACTGCACATGTTGTGCGAACTCATTATAATTTTTATTATTATAATTGGTTTAGGAGTCCATTGAGGACAAACGTTGTGACACGAGATTTATATATAAGATATAAATTGTGTATTTTGGACGCTGTAAGTTTGACGATATTACGCAAATAGAATCTTTTGTATTTTTTAATCTACGTTATGTTGGCGACCCTTGTTACATATCACTACATAAAAAATACAGTATAAAAACGCTTTCTGTCCCTATGTTCCTATGTTTGCTTAAATCTTTAAAACTATGCTACCGATTCTTATGTGCTTTGATAAGTGCTTTAGCACAAACCTACTGACCTATTTTAGTTAGATCAGGGTATAACAAAAAAAAAATCGCTAATACTATTGAAATATTTTTTTGTAAATCGAGAGTATGGAATCGACTACGCAAGCAAAGCAACGTCACAACTAACGCATTAATAATTTCTCCTAAGGTCCACTAAATCAATTTGCCAAATCACTTTGCGATGCAGGAAGACATTTTACAAATGGGAGGAAATAACGGGTATTAGATTCTATTAGTGACGGCTAGCCAGTAAGAACCTTGTCATCAAATAGGTCCAAGTGATCTTTAGTTAATGCTTTTAATAGTAATATGATTGACTGGTCTCATCTCGTAGGTTTGAGACCTAAATTATTAAAACCATAGTTCGAATTAATCTTAACAATAAGGCGTTTTATTTTTGAATATTTACTGACCTGGCGACGAAATTTGCTCCAAATGAAATTAGATAATGCGACCAATTGTACGTCGAGTACTTTTCTTGACAATTCTTTATAGAGGTTATAAGGCAATGGCGCTTCGAAACGGTAATCAGCTAGCTTTACATACTTTTAAAAAGTGAAAGAAATCTGTATTTGAATCTGAAACTTAAAAATTAATCGCCAAATGTTGCTAAGTGGATATCTCGATAACAGCTTAACCGATTTCGTTAATTCCTATTTCAGTATACTTAACCAGAGAAAGGGGTAGGTGTCCCTAAACTTACCCCTATATGCAACCAGTACCTTATAAGGTTACAGGTAGGATAGATAAAACGAGAAAGGAGTCGCCAGTTATACGCCTATTATGAAAAGAATTTCACGTGACACAAGGATTAGCGGACATCATTAAAAACTGATGACAACCAGGTAGCAGAGACACGGCTAATTCAATTTGGCAAATCTGGCCGCAAACTCGAAATTATACCTTGTTACGACCCTAATTTGACCCTAATCACGGCAAATAGCTATGATTTCACTTTGGAAATTAAATGGACGAAACAATGTGTTGACTGTCTACGAGGTAAGTGAAAATGGTTATGCTTAGCAATGGTAAGTTATAAGTCATAACTTAAAGAGGCGTAGGTAACCTGGTTACCGAAATCGCAATTTGCTGCTAGTAATATAAAAAATATAGTTACTGCTTGTGTTGCTTGTGATCCGTATTATCTATACTAATATACTTAAAGGAGTAAAGTTTGTGTGTTTGTTAAATTGTCAGGGGTAATCTCGGGATCTACTGAACCGATTTTAAAAATTCTTTCACCAATAGAAAGCCACATTATTGCTGAGTGTCATAGGCTATATAAAAAAAGGATTGTTAACATTATGTCCAACTAAGTGGGCTCGGGAGTATTCTATATGTCTCTTGTATTCCATTTTTTTATTGCAACTAGACTAGTTTTTTTTCGAGAGAGTTTTTTAATAGCTATTTTGCCAAGACGGGCATAGATTTTTTAAAATGATTCAAAACGATTATTTTATTTTTTATTTTATTTTATTCAATTTACATACAACAGTTACATTGAAGTTTTATCTCCAACCAGTTGAGAAAAAACATCGGTATTGCCATATATTTCACAGCGAATTGAATTTATATTAACATGGGAATAACTTGCAACATTTATGGGTCAAAACTGCCCACAATATAGTCATAAATTGACCCCACCACGCCCGGGGCGGGAGGCCACGCTTTTTGCTACCTACCGCACAAATTTATGATTTTATTTAGAAATGGCAAAAACTTAATCGATTCGGTCCAGCGGTTTGGGTGGACGCGGTTTTTATGTTTGTGAAGTGTATTTACATGTGGAGTCATATTTTGTTGAAATATGTTGTAGACTCTGTCTAATTTTTTAATTTTATTTTATAATGATTTCAATGAATAAGTTAAAATAATTAATTGACTGTAATAAACGTATTTTTGTCTGATTATAAATTTTATTGATTAGGTACATATAATTATGAAGACAGACAAATATAATATACAAACACATATTTTTTTTAGGTCTGTCGCATTGTTTAATTTTAATTACGACTTCCTAAGAACCTTCTATAAATAAAATATGTTTATTTCAGACTTTTCGTTTTAACATTAATTGATAAAAAACAAGCCCATTAAAATAATTAGTTAATGTGATTAAGCCTGTATTTTCTGATAGATTTTTTTAAATTAACGTTTCAATAATGTTGATGCCAATACACACCTACATGCGGGGCTCTCTATATTATCATCTTCTATGTATACACCCTTGACATCGTGTATACAGCCTTTCGTTTAGTTAAGTTTGGGTTTCAGTTACACCCTGTCCTACTAATATCATAAATGTGAAAGCTTGTGAGATTGTATCATTTCATGCAAAACGGCTGGACCGATTTAGTTAAATTTGGTATGAAGATAGGTGATACCTTGAATACTTTGTATCCCGTTATTGCCCCGGGAATGAGTGGAAACTAACCGGAACTACGCGTGTAAAGCCGCGGGAAATGGCTAAACGAAATAAAATTAGGAATATCAAACTTTCTCTATTTTCCTATCAAAGCTCCACCGCATACACCACTAATGATCTAACCAATTCGCAACTTAATCACCAAAGATTTAATACCCATAATTAAAAACCCACCCAACGAATTAAAAATTGAAATAAATTCATAGACGCCCTCACGCCCAGAGAGAGGCATTCGAAAAAATATTTTGATATTTCGCAACCTCTTAATAAACGGTTTTGAGCAAAGCCTACAATTATACAATACTTAGTTCGGAATATCAATAGAATAATCGATGACCGTCCATTATTTACGACTGTAAGTCTAACAACGTAAGGTCATAAAGGACTTGTTTATAGCTAAGCCAATTTCAACTTTATGACACAGATCTAAGGTCGGTTTCACCTAAATTAGGAGCTAGTATTGCCTATTTTGATGAAACCATGTCTAAAGAGATAATTAATAGGGCTTGTAAAGCTCACCGCGTACTTTAAACACAGCAAGGAGTGATACAACGTCAATCTGCCAATCAATCACTAAGCTGTAAGCTTTTTAGCGATTCTAAGTTCCTAATTTTTTTCATTAAATATGTAAGACTAGCTTGTATCCGCAGCTTCAATCGCAATAAAAATATTCTTATTTTCTTCAAATATTAAGTAGCAAACCCTCATACGGATACCTCCAAGAAAACTTATACAAAACATCATGATCGGTCCAGTAGATTTTCGGTGAGAAACATCCCTACTTACACATTTAAGATATTACTAGCCGTGCTCTGCGATTTTCTCCACATTTATAAAACACATTAACTTTCCTCTTGAATCACTCTATCCAATAAAAAAAAGCTGCAGTTAAATCGGTTGCATAGTTTTAAAGATGTAAGCATATACCTAGGAACAGATAAAGAAAATAACTTTGTTTTATACTATTTTATGATTCACCAATGAGCATTAAATTATTGACGATTATTACACAATTTTAATTTGCACAGCTTACACAGAACGTTCCCCTATGTTGTGGAAGACTGGCTCCTTTAACATTAACTGATATTGTTTTGTTTCTATACATACATATTGTTGTTAGTATTATTACAGCATACTTTCAATTGTGCAATTTAAGGGTAGAAAGTCTTAACCGCATACTATGTGTGCTTCTTTTTATACTCTCTTCTTTGCTATCAGTAATTTTTAATAACCAGCAACATATTCTCGTTTTTCAAAGGCGTCAGACATAAAACTATTATATGAATTTTCATACTTTATGTATTGTAAATATTTGGACGATTTGTATCGGTGCCGTATGTGTCATGATTTGGATGTAACAAGCTCCTGAAAAACAGCCTTACTATCTTGTCAACCTCTGTAATTATTTTTTTTTAAATCACCTCCTTATTCTGGAAAATAAACTATTATCTTTTACGCGTGCCTTAGAACATTAGAAAAAATCTTAACAGCAGTCCAGTCCATCAACGGTCATTAATTAAGACATACAGACAGATCAACGTCAAATTAAGGAGTCAAAAGCTACCCGTGGTCACTCGGCGACGCGACTAGGGCAATAAAAGTAAATTTATTAAGTCCACGCGCCGATAAACGTGGACAAATAGACAACCCTATTTCACCTTACAATGGAGGCTTTACTTTGACGTCATTTCGAAGTCAATTTATACCTTATCATTAATAGATATAGAGGTACTTTTCTTTTATCCGGGTTATAGCGCCAGGACTGTTCTAATGTTAATTGAATAGGAATCTTTTGACGTTGGAATAAGGTTTATTTTGAATTATTAAGGGATGGTGCTTACGATGTTTTAGAATAGTAAACGTAGAGTACATAATTTAACACGTTAGGTGTAAAGTTATTGTAAGTTAGATAAGTTAAGCTTTCGTTTTGTTTTAATTGTTTCTTTGAAACGCTTCTCGAAGTGTAAAAACAAAACGTCTCTCGCTTTCTTGTTAGAGTTTTTAGTGAACTTTAACTAGATAATTTCGTTGTTGGCGTGAGGTCTGTCGCCAAGTTACGAATTAATTTGCATAAAACACCGCGGGGTTTTAGTTGGGTTAAGGCCGACATAAAATATTTTTTCTGCGAAGAAACTCTCCATCATCAACAAATGAAATATATATCTAATTATTTTCATCCAAATTGGCTCAATACTTAAAGACATGGCTATATACTTACTTATAGATAAGAGATATTTTGAAAGACCCACGCTAAGCAGAGCTTATGTTATGGCAACTAGATAAGGGATAAATTATTTATACATACTTTTCCTTTGCAAATACATACAAGTATTACATAGTAACACCCAGACCTCAGAAAGATACAAATTTAAATGTATTTTTTCAGTTAATGGATCGAACCTACGACATTTGGCGCAGAAAGCAACTATGTTACCACCTCATCAAAGGAGAGACTTCGCTCGCATATATTATGTATGTATTATACACATAAACCTTCCTCATAAATCACTATCTGATAAGAAAAACGCATAAAAATTTTTTGGGTAATTTAAAAGATTTAAGCATTCATTAATTATACATTGAGAAGGCTGTATCGATTTTAATAATGTTTTGACCACGAAAAACGGATAAGGCACTTATTACATCATTGTAATAGATCATCATTTTGTCATCAAAAACCACGAAACATAATTAGTTGTAAATAAATATAGGGACCTACATCAAAATGTCTTTGAAATTTTCATACTTTTACATTCATAAGATTATTATAAGATTTTTTACTAATATAATTTTACGACAAACCTTAATATATCTTAAAAACGCATTAAAAAGTGTTATCTCCTATCCTCGAGCCAAAACATTAAAGCATCATCGCTTTTGTTCAGCAAATTTTACGGTATATTAAAGCAAATTAGTGAACAAAAAGATATTTATTAGTTTCCAAAACAATAAATAGTGCGGAACAAAATGTTACTACTGCGATGTCGTTAAGATAGCGAACGGATGTTACGAAATTGATGAGACTAGCGCTGTTTTGCAGAAGTCACTACTTATAAATAATATAACAAACTAGCTGTTGCCTGCAACTTCGTCTCCGTCTTTAAAACAATATACATAGTTTAAAGTACTCCTTCGTAAATTTTTTTTTTAATAAAGTTTTATTTTCTTGTTCGATCAACTTTTATTAGGTACCATTATAGTTAATTAAATAAGTTAATCTTAAAACATAGACGTTTATTTTGATTATTTAAAGAGGAATAGTCCTCTGATTTATATATGATAAGGTAACTTGAACTGTTTTATACAGCGCACGCAACAGCGTTCAAATATGAACAAATGCCTCGTTTGATGCTTTTCTCCTAGTGATCACACAATGATATTATAGACAAGAAAGAAAGAGAATAAAGACAAAATTAAGGATTAATTTGTAATTAGGTTATTCTATTGTCATACCCTTCAAAAGACTTTGTGTAGAGATAATAAAAACGTTTTTATTTTATTTTTATTGCAAAGAAACTCTTTAGCCTTCAAGTTATAGATTATAAAGTTACCTTAACAAATAAAACCAATTTATATACTACTAGCCGTATCCCGCAGTTTTACCCGCGTTGTTCCCGTTCCCAAAACAATTTTTTTTTTTATATTATGAAGAGGGGAGACGAGCTGGACGCACTCCTGATGGTAAGAGTAACGCCAGCCCATAGCCAATGCAGTGCTACCCGGAACTTTGCTATAAAGCCCAACTCCGGGCAGGGTGCACTACACCAACGCTCCCCACTTTGAGTCATCAGATGTTAAGACTCATTAGCCCAGTAATTACGCTGGTTACAGTGCCTTTCAGACCGGAGCACAGTGACATTTTCATATCACTGTTCAGGCGGTAGAATATCTGGCACTGTGGGGGTACCCACCCAGTCGGTCTCCTGCGAAAGAGACCTACCCCAAAAAATTCCGGGGTACAAAGTCTACCTGTATGCCAAATTTCAGACAAATCGATCTAGTAGTTTCTATGTGAAAGAGAAACAAACATACACTCAGAAATTTTCTCATTATTATTATTATTATTGTTAGTAAGATAAGATTAAAATATAATAGCATTCATATTACACTATAGTTAGCGCGACAATGTATCATACTCCCCCTTGGTTGAAGTCGGGTAAATACTAAACAGTCAATAATAGAAACTCCAACATATGGCGCGTGCGCATCCCTTTTGACGCCGACACCTGAGGGAGCGGGGTTTTTGAGTTTTCACTTTTATTATGTACTTATAAAAAAATTCTGGAAGCTTCTTCAATCTACATACTTTATAATTTTCTAATACACTTATTTATTCATTTATTTATTTATATGTAGTAATTATACAATAAATTTTCAGTATTATGATAATGACTGAACGAGATAGTAACCCAATATAGTGTATATACATACATAGTATATATAGTACTAGCTATTGCCCGCGACTCCGTTCGCGTGGACTTTCATATAAACTGTGACCCTCCCTTTCCTCCCTTACAATCCTCAAAAATTGTAGCCTATGTGTTATTCTGATGTATAAGCTATATTGTGGTAAAGTTTCATTAGTTTTTACGTGAAAGAGTAACAAACATCCATACATCCATACATCCACACATCCATACTTACAAACTTTCGCCTTTATAATAGTAATAGGATTTAATAAATGTCGTGTATGGTTTCATCACGGTTTTAGATATAGCAACGGTTTTACCCGCGTATTTTTAACCCGTAGCGAAACCGGGGTAAAAAGTACCCTATATAGTTAACCGGGGTCCATTCTACCTATACGCCAAATTTTATCCAAATAAATTTAGTACTTTTAGCCTGAAACAGCAACAAACAGCCATCTCAATAAACTTTCGCTTATAATTTTAGAAGGATATGTTGACTATCAAAATAAAAACAAAATAGTCAAGGAAAACCGAATGGCGGCACTCCCTCAGGTGCTCGCCTGTCAAAGGGGATGCGCGCGCGCCGACATATGTCGTGATGTTTGATACAATTTAACCGACTTTGGAAAGGAGAAGTTACGTTTCAAGAGGTTTAGTACCACCCTTCTTTACATAGTATAAAACGAAGTCGATTTTTTCAGTCTGTCCCTATTTATGATTAGGTAAATCTTTAAAAGTACGCAACTGATTTTCATGCGATTTTTCTAATAGAGTGATTCAAAAGGAAGGTTCATCTGTAGTATGCACTATGCAGGCTAATATATGGGAGAAGTAATAAAAAAAGAAATACTAAAAAAGTATTCTGAATAACTCAATTTATAAATAAATAATTTATGATTGTTTCATGTTTCCATTGTTGTTCCCATTGAAGCTATTGGTATGGTATATATATTTTCATTTTATAAAGTTCTTTAAAAAATAAAATTAATAACACCTAAATATTATTTCGGTATAACGCGGACATTGCCATGGAGCATAGCTAGTCATCATACATAATTCATAATTAAAAAAAAATTCAAAATAACCCAAAAACTCACACAACATTTTTAATTATACTTACTTGAATTCAAGTAGGTACCATTTAAAACAAAAAAAAAAGTCAGACCATAACACTTCTCTTGTAGTGTCGGTTAAAAAGGTATCAACTAAAACATATGGCCCGTGCCCATTCGTTCCGATAATATCTGAGGAAGCATTTGCTTTATCGCTCAACTAGTGTTCCGCCCGGCGTCTCTCGAGCTACGATTACTAGAAAAAATACTTTTATTACTTAAACACGTAACGACATATCGTAATTCGTTTCGAAATGTCGTTGCCTGTTTGTCTGTGAACAGATTTATCGAACATACCCACGACCGGTAGAGTAGAAAGAAAAATATGTATTGATTTTTAAAGGTAAAGTATGTATACGTATTTCATTCGTTGTCTAATTGATCGACATTGACATCCACGCCGATGGTGTATCCAGAACGTGATGGTAGAGCTGCCACTGAAGTGAATTGAGTCACTTTACGTGAAGGTATCACCCTTTCTCATGAAGCAGAAAAGCATCAAGTACTAGAACTAGAGTCCCTTTTTTCCTTTCCGCCATTTTTCCTTCCTTTAAGCTCTTATCACAATCTTTCTATTCTAAAAAACACCAACTCATTCGTAATGCACTTAGCTTTGCTATTATCCGTGGTTGGAGGTGGTCACTTACGATTCGGCGTGGTTACTCCTAATCACATATAAAAAGTATGAAAGAACAGAAACATTGTATTAATCAAGATTATGTCCACGCTTAAACGTTATTAAAAATACTAACTGTATTTTTAGAAACTCAAAAACCTAACAGGAAGCCTAAAACATAATTTCCATTATTCAAAGATCATGTCATTCGAATGAATAGACCAAGTAAATTCGCCATACTAAGGGGTAATTTTGTAACCTCAAACAACATATGGTAGCAGCAGACGCGGTACCAACTGTCGTGGCAGCTATCTCACTCGCTCCACCCTCAATTGCATACAAACGAAAGAGACAGCCGAATCATTAGTTTAAGTTTTTGAATTGCAAAGAATTATTGACACGTGCTCCGGAAAAGAGGGTAGGCTTAGACGCGAATTTGATGTTCGACAGGATATTGGATATATTGAGATGGATTAAGGGACGATTGATCCCTGGACGGAGAAATGGGAATATATTAACCGTAGCTGGCGGGGGTTAAGACCATTTTACGTAGTTGCCACATACACATTATTTTTAGGCACTTAGCACACGTTTTTTGGACATGGTAACGTATTTTTCAGGATCACACCCATGTATGATGAGTGATGAATATATGTTGATATGTGGTTCCTATTAATATAATAGTTAGAAAAGCTCATGATGTATGCATTCTGTCTAGTTTTTTATAAAGTACTATCAACAATAACATAATCATACTCTATATTAAAATAACTTCTTCATATCGCCATAGTTACCTGGAAGAAACCGCTTCCTAGCGACAAGGCCACCAAATTATATATCATTAAATTGTTTCAAATTATGTGTATATTATGTGTCTATTTATTTACCTCACCAATGGACAGACTTGGTCTGTTAAAATTGTATAGTAGATTTTTTTACACTTTCAAAAAACTATGTTCTCTAATAAACCAACAGTTTAACGACATTTCTGTGAAACGAAAGTTTATTAAAATAACAAGGGCCCTAATAGCCCGGTCGGGCATCAAAAGGGTTAAGATGCATTTTACATAAATCGAAGCGCAAACTAACTATAGCCTAACCCTCAAATTATGGTAATTAAAGAGAGTCTTTGGGACATTTTTGTACCGCTTAGCGTGTGAAGTAAACACGGGTTTTAAAAATAGTCTGTTTTTTCACGTAGTTCTGTGTGCATATAATATAGATACGATAGATAACAAAGATTTTATATTAAATCTAGATTTTAAAAGCTCAAACGGGAAACAGCAAAAAACAGGCTTACATATTTTCCTATATACTATGACATTAATAATATAATTATCGAAACATTTGTTAATAATCGAAATAAATTTTCGACTGCAGAAAATTAAGTTTGCTAGTGATAATAAGTTACTTAGTATTAAAGTCTAAAAAAATCTCACAATCTTTGATGTTCTTTTAATTCCACGCATTAAACGTTTGCCGTACGTTTTAAATCCCATCATTTCTGGCTTACATTTTTAGTAGTTTTAAAAACTATTCATTATTTTAAAACCTCTCTAAACGGTCAAAAGCATACCGCTTTTAAAGTATCTATTTAAGCGATTAGAGAACGATGAAGTCATTTAGAAAAATCCAATGTTTGTTTTACATTAATATTATAATGGGGGTCTAAACGATCGCGGGGCAAATAAAGGGTTGATACTTTATTTGGTCAACATATGGCCAATTTACTTTTTACATACGTTAAAAAGTAAATTTGATTTTAGTATTGTGATTTTGTGTGGTACGAAATATTTGTTGAGAAAAATATTATTGTCTACTAATATGAATTCTTTCGATGAAACATCAAGAAAGAAATTAAGCTACGCTATGTACCCCGCACAACGCCGATGTTTAAACGTAAAACGTCTATGTTAGCGAATCGCTTTTAAAGTAAAAGATTGAAATGAAAATAAGATTGACGCTGTTTTAACAGCGAGCTGACTATATAAGTGAAATAGTCATACCACATTTTTGTTTCTAAGACTAATAGTTTATTAATTATTAAAGTACGATGATATAGACCTTTTCGTTACGGTCCACTATTTAAGCCTGGTACCCGTATGTTTTGGCGCGATTTTAAAGATTTTCACGTCAAAAACGTTTTCCTCGTAATTGTATAGGACTCTTAAGATGTATTTTCCGCGGCAAATATTATGAAACGTGAGTATAGACTACAATTAGTAGTATAGGTTTATATTTCTATCTAATAAGGTATCTAATAATAATATTCTAACAATTAATTAAAAAACTATTTATAGTAAAAATCTAATTTAAAATTAGATGAGTCGAACGGTTTAGTATTTAAACGATTTTTTTAAGTTATAAGATTCGTGCACAGATAACGAATAATTACAAACCCAAAACTAAAAACTGCAACTAGATTCGCGGAATTCCACAAACAAACGTCATTCTGACAGCTTGTCTATGGTTTGATACTTGACCTATATCAAAATGGAATTAAAAAAAAATCGCAAGTTCCCGCCTCCGGTAGCGATGTCCTGTGGTGTGGCCAGCGGCGTTCAACAAAAAAGTGTTGCAAGTTTCAAAAAAATAAAAATCGATTACTTCGAAATGGACCTTTGATTTCGCACGCCTTTATTGATTATTGATTGTTTTATTTTTTTCTGAAATTACGTATTCAATCTGTGGTTCCTTATATTTCTGTCAATACGTCAGTAGTGTTTCTACGTCAATGGTGTCTGTCCGTCTTTTAAAAATAAATCAGTAAAAAAATATATGAACTTTGGATTCCTTTATATTGCAGTAATCTTAGTTTTTAATCAAAACATTTCATTTTACTATAAAACACTCTTATCCCGGATTCGCTTGTTTATAAAAGTCGGTAACATACTCGTAACTGTTTTTAAGCATCACTATCTATCAAAACACGCCAGCGCATTTGATATCATACAAAAATCAGACAATTCCAAAGAATTATTATTATTATGAGAATATCTCAAATGTCCTTAATCCGGGCTCATCATAACTGGACATCAGATTAAGTCATCAACTTGTTGTCAATGTCTTTATTGTGTAAATAACTTAACGAGCTTGCGAAATATAAGGTGTTTGTGGAAATAAAACCTTTTGGCTAAGTACCAGTTATTCTTGCTTAATGAAAGGTCCGTATATAATATTTTTTTTATTTTGAATATTCTATTTGACTGTGCCTGGTATTTTATTGTTAGACATACTTCAATATTCAGGGAAGTGTCTAAAGATTATATCGTTTCAACTCAATACTTCCAAACAATTTGAAGTTAAAAGGGTTTGACAAACTGTTTGTTCGTAGGAGCTATCTACGAAATACCAGACTTTTTTCTTATTGATAGTATTAGGCATATACATAACAATATAATAAGATAACTGATGACTGGAAATACTCACAAAAATTCCTACATACAAAAGTCGCACAGTAACATTCGACTCTAACACGCTATAATGATGTCATTACAAACTTTTCAACAACTATAAATCATCTTTTTTTTATTTTCAACGTTGAATAATTCCTTGTTTTCGAATTAACTAATTTCCAAATTTCAAAAGAGGCCGCGAAAAAAGTTTCTATATCAAATGACAATAAAAGTTTTTTATCTGTGCCCGCGAATAGAGAAACGGCGGGAAGTCTCGAATTGAATACGTCATCGGACAATGGCGGGCAGCGCCAATCGAGTTACACAGACCACACAATGACAGCTATAGATGAAAAAAAAACTATTTTTAATTCACGCGCTACTGAATTAACTAATTTATTATTTGTAGGCATGTTGGTGATTAAATTTGAAGCGGTCAAGTGGAACTGTAGCGTTAACTAAAGTTCTATTAATTAAAATGATGTGGTTTAATTTCTTAGTGTTAATATTTCAAAATATTACTATTTTCAAAGCGTTTAATTGACTATTAAATCATAAACTAAAATACAAATAATTAATTATGATTAATATTTTCCTAACAGAAATATTTAATTTTTAGACCAACTTAAGCTGTTTTAAATATGACCAGTATGTTATGAGATTGCCGCGTACAAATAAACAACATTTGTAATAACACATAAAACCTTAATTGTTCCTATATTAAAAACCACAGACAGATGACAAATATAATCAATATATCAAAACATTCAATATAATTGCGTCAAAATTAATAGTGAGATGTAATTCCTTAAAAATATATAATTTCCTAACCGTGCCTATAAAAAGGCATGCGTTAGGAAAAGCCAGGTTGAAATGTAAGTTTAATACTTTTTTTGGTAAATACTAATTGTGCGCCGCGGTTTTGTCCACACTCCGATTTAATTTAATAGTGATATAATAGAACAGTTTCTAACTAAATTTTTTAAATCGATTTCGATACAAGGCAGAATAATTCATCATGCTCTGTAGATACAATGGGGTGGTACTCACTGGTATAGTTCGCGTCACGAATCTTTAGCGCTGAACGAAACCTGCGCAGAAGTCAAAAATAAGGTATCGAGGTAACTGCGCGGCGCGCGGGGCGCATGATCGTCGGGAGCGCGAGCGTCGATTGGTTGTCCCAGTCGTGTCGTCTTTCTCGCACCAATACGTCAATTACGAGCGCGATTCTACCGATGCGCAGCTATTCTCGTCCAGCGCTAAACATAAATGATGCCTACTATAGTACATAGTTACTAGATGCTTGGTCTTGGTATTGGTGGTCCTAAATTAAGTGTGCAAATAAGCCATTCTTCGGAGATTTGCTGCTGAATTCCATTACCGCACTGCACGTCACGGGTTGCAATACCAAAATGCTTTAAAAGAATTTGATTGGTTCGCACAACTTCTTATGTGGTTTTTTTTTGTTGTGAAGTGAGTGAAGCCGGAGCAGATCCCTAGTTAACCGTAAATTTCTAATACCGCATTACGATTTGGGGTGCTTCAAAAAATGAGCGTACATATTTTTAAAAGACGGCAACGCACTTCAGAGTCAATCTCCATGACCACTTTGCATGAGGTGGCTAGACTGAAGGTTGCCCTCAAAAAATTTTCACGATAAATGCCATAAGCAATATGAGAACTGGTCAAATCGGGCTAAGATCATTAATTAATTACTTTTACCACCAGTCTCCCAAGTCCAAAATGGCCGATATTGTGCAGGAGTATTTCGATAGAGCGTTGGATAACCGTAATGGAAACCAGCCTCAGAATCCAGAGACGGTTCCAGAAGCAGAGGTTTGACCATTTTATATCATGTCATATTTATTTTTATGGGTTATCTTATACTGTTACTTAAAAATGTTACTATATTATGTAGGCTAGTTGAATAAAGATGCATTTGACTCTGACTCTGACTTTGACTTTATTTTGACTTTAATTTCGAATTTAATAAGGATTGCGTTTGTCTGTTCTCTGTAGATGTTGCAATAGTTTTGGATTTTTTTTTTAATTTTTCAAACCCATAAAGTTTCGTTGTGTCCGTGATTCAAGAGGAAGGTTTATGTGTATAATACAGGCATAATTGGGGGAAAATTTTGTCTTTCAGAGCATGGTAACACATTCGTCGTCATATGTGTTAGCTTGTGACGACAGCCATCTTAGTTCCGAGGTCGATCGTTGGTTGAGGGGCTCTCAAGATTCCAGCGTTCAATACAGAAGGTAATATGGTGGTAAGGTGGTATGGGGTGGTCATGTAGTTCCCATATGACTACATTTTCTATTACACTTACACATCATGTATGATGTACAATCAAGTGCAAAATTCTTTAAAAGGTCTAGAATCATCTATAATAGTGTATACTAATATTATAAGGAGGTTTTGTTTGTAGCGGTGCCAATTTTCCGGTTGCCGGAAAGAAATGGTTGTTTAATAAAGGATTTATAATTAAATCAAATGTTTTATCAGAAAAAGCGAATTAAAAACAAAGTCTTGCTATTTGAATATAATAAATTTATAAATATAGGTTTTTTTTATAGACCGCCCGTCAGTCAAAGATCGACGGTGACTTCTCGAGATTTAAGTCTGAGTTCCCCATTTTGGTATTTCGCCGCGTTGTTGCTGCCGGTCTTCAGCGCCAATCGGTCTCATTGGAGAATCTGTTCACCGAGGTTTGTGTACAAAAATTTCATACTACTAAATAATATTAAACTAAGAAATTACAGTGGCTAATTCAAGGCCAAAAAAGCTGATAATCTTGGATAAAATCTGTCTTGAAAATATAGCCAGAAGTTTAAGAAGGTAAGGAAATTAAGTTCACTCATAGCGCGCGAATAAGTTCTATGCGCATAATATAACGCCATCTATTATTTTAGAAGAAGAATATATTCTTTGCAAATTTATTAAGCAATCGAATAAATTTTTAAATTGTATTGATAGCGGTATAATAAAATTAAAAATTAGTTTAAAATGCAATGTCATCGTCATCCGTATTTTTATCATTAATAAACGATAAAATTGATATTGTCCTCGCCTGATTTCTAATTCTAAAAGTAATTGACAAGAAATCGACTGGTATAATAGTGTAATAACGCCATCTACTGAATTCTATAAAAACTATAACCTTTAACATATCTGGAAGACTCTAGATATAAAAACTATAATCCAATAGATGGCGCTAAAATATATTATTTAAAATGGTATACCGCCATCTACTGAATTTTATAGGAACTACAATCTTCAACATGTCTGTAAGACTAGTTAAAATATATAGTATCTAATAGATGGCGCTTAATTATAAAAATATATAAATTAGCATAACGCCATCTATGATTTTCTACTAGAACTTCTACATAAGAAATATTTTAAGACCTCTAGTTATAGCATCTAAGATCTAACAGACGGCGTTTAAATAAAACTCAATTAAAAACTTATAGATGGCGCTGAACTATTTTTCTTATTAAACGGTACCAGTCATGTGGCATCGTTAGAAATTCATTTTTTCTTTATTTACAATAGGTATACATTCATACTATTATTTAGGTATTTCATTTATTATTTATTGATATTTTTTTATTTAACGATTTTATCATTTTTTTCAGCGCAATACTGAACAGTGCTGAACTATTTCTATCGCAAATGGGTCGGGCTTGCAGTAGGATGCGATGTCACATCCAACGAATGGCTCAGAGCCACATATCCCGGGATATCCTGGCCACCATCATGGACGTCATCCTCGTGGTATATGCTGTAGGGTTTCTTATCTTATCCATGTACCAGGCTTCGCTTATTGGATGAAAAGCTTTTCTCATCGATTGAGCCTTTGTAACATCCGTAATAGCAGACTTATTTTGAATACATAAAATAAATAAAAAAGCTATGTATCTACATATGAAAATATTTTACCTTTGTTTCTAAATAGGCATTAAAATACATTTATTACAATGTAAACTTTACACAATTTCTAATTTACAACCAACTAACAGTCTTTAATTTACAACCCATTATCAGAGTTTCTATTCATTTTATTGTTTAGAAACTGCTTTCCGATCCTTATTATTGTTTTGCAAAACTATGACCAATGATATTATATTGGTACATATAATATATCGTTGACTATAACCAATAAGTGTTACAATACGTAATTCAGTTGACTAAAGATATTTTTCACTTTGACTTTGATAACAAAGTCCTAAACGAACCACGTAAGCAGTCACAACGCTATGAATAACATTACATCCCAACTAATATTATAAATACGAAAGTAACTCTGGTCTGTCTGTCTGTCCGTCTGTCTGTTACGCTTTCACGCCAAAACTACTGAACCGATTGTAATGAAATTTGGTACACAGATGGTCTAGAGCCTGAGATAAAACATAGGCTACTTTTTAACTAAAAAAACGGTTATAAGGGGGCGAAAGGGGAAGTTAAAGTTTATATGAAAGTCCACGCGGACGGAGTCGCGGGCAACAGCTAGTAAAGTATAAATACAGCAGCACTTGTAAGAAAGGCGCTTCATAAATCATCGATCAGTTAACTAAGCAGCCACTCCGATCCTCTTGAGAACAACAATTTCTTTATAAGACTACATAAGTGCGGCTTATAAGTAAACTAGCTGTTGCTCGCGACTTCGTCCCCGTCGAATCTATTTCTATTATCATGTTATAGTGAGTCAATCTTAGAAGATAGACATATACTGTCGCGGACTTTTTTTTAGACCATTTAAAGAGGAATAATTCTTTCATACATATTATTTTTGTATCTTGAACCGTTTTCGCAGCGCACGCAACGGTAGCCCTCAAGATGAATAATTTTCCCCGTTTTTTTTTCATATTTTCCATTATATCTTCTCTCCTATTAGTCGCAGCGTGATGTTATGTAGCCTAAAGCCTTCCTCGATAAATGGTCAATTCAATAAAAAAAGAATTTTTCAATTCGAACCAGTAGATCCTGAGATTAGCGCGTTCAAACAAACAAACAAACAAACTCTTCAGCTTTATATATTAGTATAGATACAGATAGATAGGAATACTAGCTGTTGCCGGCGACTTCGTACACGTGGATCATTTCTGTTAGATTGCGATTGAGAAGTGTTTTATTTAAATACTGTGTTTAAAAATAACTTTGACTTTAAAATAAATGTGAATGACATGTTTAATTTATTTTCTTGTACGAAGAATCTTTAAATAAACTAAAAAACCTACATCTGCTCATTTTAAGAAGTAAGTCAATACTATAACTTTTAATGGTTATCGAATTTGGTCAAACAAGATAATAATTCGCGATCCATTCTAATACTATAATATTATAAATGCGTAAGTAACTCTGTCTGTCTGTCTGTCTGTCTGTCTGTCTGTCTGTCTGTTACGCTTTCACGCCAAAACTACTGAACCGATTGTAATGAAATTTGGTACACAGATGGTCTAGAGCCTGAGATAAAACATAGGCTACTTTTTAACTAAAAAAACGGTTATAAGGGGGAGAAAGGAGAAGTTAAAGTTTATATGAAAGTCCACGCGGACGGAGTCGCGGGCAACAGCTAGTAATAAAATAAATACTTCAAAATTACGTTTTCTTTAACGGTAAAATTCTTAATAAACACGTGATTCGTCTATGGTGAAATTCCTATTTATTAAAATTCCAAATTCAAAAAGCACAACGTTTCCCGCCAACATGACCCCTGAGTCCAGAAGTTTCGCTTTAGGGTTGTCACATGTTAATTAATATATTATTTATTTTATTGAAAATACACAATTGTGAAAAAAGTGATTTTAATCATTTAGTTATTAATAGTAATTAGTAGTGATATGAGATATAAATTTTAATAGATAAAATCAAATACTATGACTTATCAAAATATTTAGCCAATTAATATTATCGTCATTATGAATCTATATTTTGAATTTGTTTACTTAAATTTTAGCTGGCAAAACCTGTATATATTACAATAAGGGTGCATATTATAAAAATAAAATAACTCACTTAAAAAATTAATTATCAAAATAAAAGTTTATTAACACAATGCTTTTTTTAATATTTAGCAATTTTTGCGGAAATCTCGATAGGCTGTACTGCATTTATATTACATAATATAAAACAAAATCATTTTCTTCTGTCTTGCACTATGTATGCTTAAATATTAAAAACTACTCAACTCATGGTGTATTTGTAAGACAGTGATTCAAGAAGAACGTTTATATTTTATAATACATCCATAATTGCGGGTAAGGCTGTGAAGCGAGTCTAGTATTACATGAAACAGCGTCTAATTACAAATCACAGCATATATCAAACGTTAATAGGTAGATAACGAATAGCTCATACAGCCCTTCCTTATCAATATTATAATTATATCACTTTGATAATAAACATATCGGGTTGCTTCCGTGTTTAGCTCAAGTGCCTGGACTACAAAAACAGTATACGCTTCATAACAACAGTGAGAGTTTTCGACGCCTTTTAAACAATGTAACTTATATTTTATTGAATTGTCAGTGGTCATATGGCTTTAAGGTTGCGATGTAGACACATTTCATCGAGCAGGCTCGCTTTTTTGATGAAAAAATCACTATCTCCAAACTGCGATTAATGAGTTTAGGCTTTTAAAAACTTATAGCTATTTTGTATTATTGCTTTTTAATGGAACTGTTTTTGCAAGAAGGAAAACACGAATTATTGAGGAGTTTGAATAATTGAGGAACTGAAGAGTTTGTTTGTTTGTTTGAACGCGCTAATCTCAGGATCTACTGGTTCCAATTGAAAAATTCTTTTTTTATTGAATTGACCATTTATCGAGGAAGGTTTTAGGCTACATAACATCACGCTGCGCCTAATGGGAGCGAAGATATAATGGAAAATGTGGAAAAAACGAGGAAAATTATTCATCTTTAAGGGCTTCCTTTGGGTGCGCTACGAAAACAGTTCAAGATACCAAAAAATATGAATGAAAGAATTATTCCTCTTTAAATGATCTAAAAAAAAGTCCGCGACAGTATATATCTATCTTCTAAGATTGACTCACTATAACATAATAATAGAGACATATCCGACGGGAACGAAGTCGCGAGCAACAGCTAGTTAGAAATAAAATCAAATCAGGGCCATCACCAGGACGTGGTAGTTTAAATCACGTTCAAAAACCATTCAATGGATTTGGGTGAAATTCGGCATGCTAGTAGATTGGACCCTGAAAAAATACTAAGTGTACTTTTTATCCTGTTATTGACATAGGAATGGAAACTCCGATTGTAAAACGGCTACGCGCGGATAGCTAGCTATATGTAATAACCCATTTAGCCTAAAGTATATTTAACATATTACAAAATACATAGTTATTTTAAGCCCGATAAAGATCTTAGTCATCTTAAATTCCATATAAATCCGTTTTCCTATATGACCTACATTCTAGATATTGTTATCATTGTACCTACTGTTGACACAATTGGTGATGCACCGACCATTCATACTTTAGATATTTCATCGGAGAAATTATTCAAGGTACCTCCAAGGTTGTTGTGACTAATGATTTACTTATTTTTAATGTACATAATAGTGATGTTATAAAGTTAATATTTTAAGTAATATTCAATATGTGGATAATTGAAAAACAATGGGGTTTTAGTCGGTGCAAGTCTGACGTAATGGAGAAAATTTATATACAACTCAAATCTATGACTTTATATGAACGATTTTTACTAGTTTTATGACGCCACGCAAAAAATATTTATTCTTATTATTTCTTTTACTCCACCATCATCTACTGCGCTCACCAACACGCATGCC
>JADANM010005714.1:201838-222338 GCA_026213755.1 Eurema hecabe
ATTGCGCACATATTTTTAATAATGTCTCAAATATAAACATTATTTTGACCAACCCCCTGTCCAATGAAATGAAATTATTAGTTTCTTTGTACAGAATCTCTATGGTAGAACATGATATTTAAGTTGTTTTTTTTTAATGTATTTTGTTTTAATTAAGAGTGCAATTTAATTTTTTTTTGTTAAGTGATATTTTGTTATGTAATTTGAGCTCCATAACCAAACATTGGTTAAGCTCTTTCAATAAAGATTTAAAAAAAAAAAAAATGTAATATGTACTTACATACAACAATTTAAACAGCAATCGTTTTAAAATAGAAATTTGCACAACAAATATTTCTAAAAATATAGTTTTCATATAAATAAAAATGCTAAAAAACAAAATATGTATTACAAATAGAGAACAAGACTACAGTATGTTTGTACAGCTATTTACTCACATAGCCGTATGCTCAGTAAATAACTTCAAAGTAAATAATACAATTATAATATCGTATTCGCTCGGCGATGTGTCATTATTATCAGCGAGTAATTTTGATTATTTTACTTGTACTTATTTCCATATTACCTCAGATTTTTATTTGGTGAAGAAGTTTTAAAAAACCTGACGACGACTATTTTAAAATAAATTTTAAATAACGGATAACGAATCATTTATTACATATACATACTTTTCTTTTGAAAATACATACAGTAACAGACCACAGAAATGTACAAATGAGTAAATTACAAATATGTTTTTCGATGTGGTTGAGCCAATTCTGTTTTGTTTTGCAAATATATTTCCTTCCCACAATCCTTTATTCCTTTCCTTTTCAGTTTCAAAGATATTTTTCTGCCTTTTTAAAAGCCGGTAGCGCATTTTCTACGCTGCTAGCTTGCGATAGTAACCTCATAGCTACAAAATATATCTTATTATATTGGCTTAACATCCGTTGTTAGGTAATATCTATATATATTGCGAGCTAAAAATATACAATGACGCTGTCTGTCCATTGCAAGGTTGATCGTCATACTGCACTTGTGACGTGAAACCAATATATAAACAAACATATATGTATATGTAATATATGTACGTGATTATATCATTTTTTATATTTTTTAGTTCAATATTTTCTTTACAGGTGTTTTCGAAGTCAAAGTCATCTTCGACTTGGCTACATATAGTAACACTTTTGAATCGTCATAATATTACGATAAATGTTATGTGCTACCGAGACTCTCTACACAGAACAACCAGCAAATAACTGATTACTCTTTTAAAATAAAATGTGATAAATAGTAGATAAAGTACATAACAACAACAGTTATTAAAAAAAACATATACACATGGAAGATTAGAAAGAGTCACCGTCATGTGATCGTTAATAGTGAATACTCCAAGAGTGTCTTAATTACATATATGGTTTAATAATCTGAAAATAAGTTCAAATAACGTATCAGTTACAGTTACGCAATTTTGAAATACTGTCATGGGGCAGAAAGCAACCCTTGAAGTATTGTTACATAAATCTTGCAATACGGTGACCATCTTCAACCAAGTACAACAACAAGAACAACAATTAACAACAAGAGTTTCTTGCCGGTTGTTCTCCGTAGAAATTGCTTTCGGAAGCGGACCGTACATTATTGTTTTTGTATTTCTGTGATCAGTGATTATACAAAAGCGTATATGTAGTTAAACAAATATGTTTAAAATTTAAATAGTATATAAAAAAATATGTCAAAGTCAACCATTACATATAGTATGATGGCTTTTGTAATTACCACTATCTTACCACTTGACGATTTAAGTACCATTTCCTTTTCCTGACTAAACTATTATAGCTATTTACTGAATGCAAGCAATAATATTCTCATATCTTTAGTGTTCTGTTTTCATATGCTACCTACGTACCTACTATGTATGACAGAACAGGAGACATTTCTGGTGATAAGCGATCACCTCGGCTCTCCGTATGAAAACTTAAAACTTGGTACACAGCCGGCTTTCAAAAAGAGTTTTTTTTTATTCCATGAAATGGTGAGACGAGCTGCACGCCCTCCTGATGGTAAGAGAAACGCCAGCCCATAGCCAATGTAGTGCTACCTAGAACTTTGCTCCAGGCAGGGGAATGCATATGCATAGGGGTGCACCACATTGATGCTCCCCACTTTGAGTCATAAGATGTTAAGAGTATAGAAATAACGGAAAAATATCTACGTACATCTTTCTAAAAGGCCGGCAATCCACTCCAGAGCTGTCAAACTCCCCGACAGTTCATGGGCGGGTATGACCACGCCCCATTAGGTGGTGTTTCACCCTATGTTATAAAAAAATAGGGTGGAAATAGAAATGGATATTTCAAACATTAAATTACGATTTGACAAGTAGCTAATAGTTTATCTCAAAGTGAACAAATGTTAACTATTACTTGAAACTCGTATTAAATTATATTTCTAATATCTATAAATCATAGGCTAGGTCTCAGCCCGACCCTAGCTCTAACGGGATCCTAGGTTCTAATAAAAATAATTTAGCAAGTGCCAGACGTTGGCATTCTCGCATACGAACGCTCATGAATAGAAAACTATTAGGTTGTTTGAACAGAAATAATGTTTAGATGTATCTTTACTATAAAATTATTAATGCGAAAGTTCAAGATGTGTTTGTTGCTATTTCACGCAGAAACGGTTCAATGGATTTGTTTGTTTGGACCAAACAGATAGATTTTATCCCGGTATTGCTATGGGTGTATAATTTATATAAGTAATAATGATAATTTTTTCCTTTTTCATGTATAAATATTATAATAGTCGAGTTTTTGTTTATATTTACAATTGTATGTTCTTATTTTAAAAACAGTGACTGTCAGAGTTTCTTGCCGGTTCTTCTCTGTAGAAACTGCCTTCCGAGCCGGTGGTAAATGTTTTGTAATACCGTGACGATTCAAGTGTTACTTTATGTAGCCTAATTGAATAGAGATACTTTAGACTTTGACTTGGACTTGACTTTGAAATAAGCTGAATATTTGTATGGGTTTAGTTGAAAAGTGAGGTTACAAGTCCCAAATAATTTAATCTGTTTACCCCGAAGTGAGGTGTCTTATGGTTTTTTCCCAACTATGGAATGTTGGGTCTAATCTACAAAGCTTCATCCAAATCTATTGACTACTTCTGACATATAATGTCGTCACAAACTTTCATGTATCAAACATACATAACGTTTTTTTTTTTATATAATAGGGGGCAAACGAGCAGGCGCGTCACCTGATGTTAAGTGATCAGCGCCGCCCATGAGCACTCGCGTTGTCACGAGTGTGTTGCCGGCCTTTTAGGGATAGGTACGCTCTTTTTTTGAAGGTCCCCAAGTCGTATATTTAGAAAGTTACTACTGAATGTAGGCATTCAAAAGTATTTTTAACAAAAATTAAATTATATAATTTCACGTAAAATATAAATTGTATATTATTTAACTGTATTATGTTATAAAGATAAGCAAATAGTTCGCATACCGTTGACAACAAGTACTTTACGAAGAAAATCGCTCTACGCTTACAGGTATAGAGTCGAAAATCGTTTCACGCATTCCATAGGTAATGTTGGACAAACAAACTGTACAAACAATTATATCTCGGTGCTCTTGATCCACATAATGATAATTTTTATGTAATTTAACTCCCTTTGACCTTAGAGTGAAATATTTTGGATATTTGGGTCAAGAAGTGACTAAACTTTACCATTTTTAATGAAGTGAGGGTTATGTTTTGTTCGCTTTTCTGACTAAATAAGCCTAGTTTTAATTGACTTTGGTTTGAACAACCGCTCGGAGACGAAATTTTTGCTGGATTAATAGAGAGAGAGTAAAAGAAAGAGATAAAAATAGAGAAAAAGTTACACCCTTTTTCCTTCAATGCCTTAAGTTCTTTTCGAGTAAACTCTATAGAGACAGAATATCATCTCTGAGGACAAGCCATTTGCGAAGGATTTTCAGTGGTACCATCGACTACAGATGTAAATTAACCAAATCAAGATAACAAAGCATATTAACACTATATATTAACATGAGTTATGAGACTTTTTAAATCAATGTATCTCCTTAACTTATTAGATAATTATTTACCTTTCGATCACAAAACTTAATTATCTAAAAGATATTTTTAATTCCGAATGTGTTTAACTTTCGTAGTTGATTGTACCGTGTACTAATAAACATGTTAATCAGTTTTTGGTTTAAGCGCAAGTGAAAACGTAGGACATTACTAGTGTTTTAAAACTATAACAATATACCCAGTATAAAATATACCCAGCCTTGACCAAACCGTAAATTATTTGCATATGATGCCACACAGGAAACATAAAATTTATATGTTATATGTATATGTTAAAAATAATGCAACCGCTAATAGAAATATAATTCAATATGACTACCGTTAGGCGCAGTGGTAGCACAACTGCCTTCTGCGAGAAGTGTCGTGGGTTCGATCCCCATACCGGAAAAATATATTTGTAATTTATATTTGTATCTTTCTAGCGTCTGGGTGTTGATATATATAGTTATCTATATAGTTATCTAGTTGCCATAACACAAGCTCTGATTAGCGTGGGACTAAATGGACCTGTGTTAAAAATGAGTAAATTTAAGCACTATTATTATTTTATAATTTATTTTATTTTTTAGAGTTAGATTTTTTACAATGCATACATACAATTAAAATATAAAAAATTATATTTTTTTTACTATGTAAAACAAAAAAGAGAGGTACTAGATACTAGCTAATAGGACTCTAACCAGAGGCCACCAATAGCGGAGCTAGGCCCTAGCTAGACAATATTATTATAAGACTAGCTGTTGCCCGCGACTTCGTCCGCGTGGAACCCCCTTCCCTCGCTTATAATCCTTTTATCCTAGATTTTTTCAAACAAATGTTTTTCCCGCTTTCTCCCGTACTCGTGGGAGTTTTGCAATATCCTGTTGCAAATAAGCTTTAAGATTACTAGGGTCCCTACATGCCAAATATCAAGCATCTAACTTAAGCGGTTTAGATTTTTCATACAAAAGGTTTTTCCCGCTAATTCCCGTTCCCGCGGGAATTTCGGGAATTCCTTTCTTAGCGGATGCCTACGTCATAACATCTACATGCACTGCAAATTTCAGCCCGATCCGTCCAGTGGTTTGGGCTGTGCGTTGATAGATCACTAACGGCCTAATACTCATATGCAAATTAAATTTAAGCACGCCTTAAGTCTCGTGATTTTGACAGAATTGTATGGCGAACTGTCAAATCGGACCGGTTTAAGTTGTACTTAAATTTAAGTTGCGTTTCAGTATTCCGGCATATGTCAGTTAGTCACCTTTGAATTAAATTATTATAAGATTACATACAACCTCTGTGTTTTGTAACTCTGTGCAAACTAACTTATAATAAATAATAATTGTTTGGAATAATCTTCGCGCCAAATTTAAATCAAATTTAGAACGATTAGAGCGGGTAATTTAAAATTTAACCGTTACACCATTTATTGTTTATCTGTGGTAATTAAATTAAAGTATATTTGTTATTATTTACACAACTTACATTAAAGACGTATAAGTATAACGCATAGACTGATAGTCCATTATTGAAATGAAGCCCCCGTAAGTGAAGGAGAAACTTTATATTAAAAAAAAAGTCGCTATCCACCGTCTGTCTGTCCCTATGTATTCTTATGTCTTTAAAACTACGCAACAGATTTTGATGCGGTTTTCTTTATCGGATAGAGTGATTCAAGACACGCACACAAGAACACCGATAATGTTGCTGCTATAAGAAATGTACTCTATAAGTGATGAAAAATTGAAATCTACGAAAAACATGAATTATGATGCGTCATGCGATGCACTGGGCTACAATGTACGTAAGTAGACAAAATTGTCTAGGTTGAAATGGCATCACTTTGCGTGCTCATACTGCGTTTCTAGGTGTAGGTATATTATTAATCTATGGTCGTAAACAAATAATTACACGATAAAACAATTTACTAATAACTTTAATACACAATTATTCAAATAAAACCAAAAATTGCAATGTAATTCGTGCTTCAATAATTATAATATGCAGCATATAATTTCCGTAAGGGTACAATAATGCAAAGATATGAGTAATTTGATAACTTACCTGCCGACGGAGTGACCACCGCAAAATATACATACATACATACAAACTAGTTGTATTGCATTCCTGTCCGTACGTGTTCTTTAAATAAAACTAGCTCTCTTGTTTTCCTATTAAAGATAAAACTTTTACCTAAGAAATAATAGTAAATTTAAAATTAATTTAACATTTTACTAAAATTATAATGTTGATTTTTTTTTTATGTTTAAACGCGCTAATCTCAGGAACTATTGGTTCTAATTTATATATGTATTAACTGTTTTGTGTTCGATAGTCCATTTATAGAGGAAGGAACGGGGAAAATAATATACTAATTACTAGTCCTAGCCTAAGCGCCCCGCGGAATCTCTATCACCAATCTGATAAAAATGACGCAACCGCTTGGAAATCCGCTGCATCGTTTTAAAGATTTAAGAATACATACAGACAGAAGAACGCTATAGGTCGCCTCACGAATTTTTAGCGCTGAAAGAAACCTGCGCAGAAGTCAAAAATAAGGTATCGAGGGGAGGGCGCGGCCTGCGGGACCAAAAAAAATGTTTTAGTTAAATTGATCAAGTTTTTTAAGTATTCAGAAATTGTACTTTTATTGTATCATTGCAAGGAATAAATGGCTTTTATTTAAATATTGTTTTATATGATGTAATGATTGATATAAGAGGGCTTCCGATACGAAAATAATATTTATCTATTGGTTAATATAATCGGTTCAGCAGATCATATTATAACACTGCGGCCTTTGTCAATATTTGCAAATTTTTAATTCTAATTATTTACTTTTCCAAATAAATAATGAGCATTATGTAAACATAAATCATGCATTTTTTTTAAATCGTGTTTGCTATAATTTTTATAATTACCTACTTCAATAAAATATCAATAAACACAAACTTTAACTGGCCAATAATACACATCAATAAAGAAAAATAAATTAAGGTAAAAAAATCTTTAAAAACAAGCTTTTATTTAAATGCGCTAAAAAGAAAAAAATAAACTTTTACACTATAACTTTACTGTCAACTTATAACATTTCAAATTCAACATATTTGACACAATTTATATGTTTTAAAAGCTTGTCGCGAGATTTAAGTACCTACTCGTAATGTTAAAAGCAAGTTTTAAAATACCTGCCTATTAAAAATTTTAAACTAAGAAAGTAAATACGAGTACTTAAATCTCGCGACAAGCTTTTAAAACATATAAATTGTGTCAAATATGTTGAATTTGAAATGTTATAAGTTGACAGTAAAGTTATAGTGTAAAAGTTTATTTTTTTCTTTTTAGCGCATTTAAATAAAAGCTTGTTTTTAAAGATTTTTTTACCTTAATTTATTTTATACTTTTTAGTTTTCACCTTGTAAGTTCCTAAGTCTGTTCATCTCATTCAACGCATCATTATTGCAAGGTCGTTTGCCAGTTACCATCTAGTGGTTACCATCTAGCTCCAAAGTACTCATCTAGGCGAATCAAACGAGCCCAAACTCGATGGGGTTGTGTCGTTTAAGTACTGAGTTCCTTTGGCTGTCTTCCGGCTCCATCATCAGACCCTGGTTACCATCTAGCATCTAAGTACTCATCTAGGCGAATCAAACGAGCCCAAACTCGATTTGGTTGTGTCGTTTAAGTACTGAGTTCCTTTGGCTGTCTTCCGGCTCCATCATCAGACCTTGGTTACTATCTAGCACCAAAGTACTCATCTAGTCGAATGAAATGAGCCCAAACTCGATGTGGTTATGTTATTTAATTACTGAGTTGCTATGGCTATCTTCCGACTTCATCATCAGATCAGCTCCATGTCATAATAATATTGCATTGTCATCGGATATACACGTGCATGCAAAATTTCAGCTCAATCGGTTGAGGGCAAGTGCCTTAAAATTGAGTTATAAAATTCCACCCGAACACACAAACATACATACATACATTGCAAGTTAAATAAAAGCTTGTAAAAAACACCAGCGCGGCAAATTTGACGTATCCTTATGTCACGGATAAAAAAGCGCGCGTCAAAAGTTTTCATCAAGCGAAATGTTAATTATCTCGTAAACTATTTTATTACGTATTGACGTACGCTACAGTAGCAAGGTCTTTTTAACGATTTTTAGATATTTTCGCAAACTTTTTTTGCAAGGTTAATGTAAGGAAGAATGAGGAAGTTTGTATGTTTTAATGTAAGTTTTGTTTACTCTTTCTCATCAAATCGAGGGGAACTTTCGAAAATTGTAGGGGCGACTCGTGCGTTTATAAGTTTTTCAATAAGTATCTTATGTTACTTGGTAGCGACTTCAAAATTATGAAATAACTTTTAAATCATTTCCATATACTAAATGAAAATGCGTATTAAATAAATAAAGTAATTATTAAGGATTACTTTGTGGGAAGCAAATTTATTTTTTTCTTTTTAGTTAAAGTGGATTAAAAATTTTTTTATTCATATTGCTATGATTGTTCTTGTACATTACATTATTTACTGTTGTATCTAATTATTTCAAAAGAGCAACTATCAGAGTTCCTTGCCGGTTTTTCTCTGTAGAAACTGCCTTCTGTACCGGTGGTAAATGATTGTTCTGTTATACCATGACAATTCAAGTGTTACTATATTCACATAAATAAATAAATAAAACCTTTTCCAGTCTCAATCAATATGGGTAGACGTGGCCCCCTCAGAAGACCGTGATGTCGAGAAACGGTATACTCCCGAAGTGCTCACCGAACTCCGATCAGCTACAGAAGACGCGCTTCTCCTCTACACCGAGTATACTTCGCAAGCTGGAGCAGACCTTCGCAACTTCTTGAGGAACATCTCCAAGTTGACAGAAGAGACCAAGAGTATGAATAGGAGTCTTTTGGATCAGGCTGTGAGTATTTATTTATATTAAACTTTATCTTACTATAATCTCTAACCTATACTTACTATTAAGCTGTGGAGATTTTTTGTTTTAACGCGCTATCCTCTATTTCAATTTATTTCTATATCGCGTTGGAAAGTCCATATATCGTTTGTAGATCCAGGTTCACATGGGCCATAATTTAAAAGATTTAATTTTTTTTTCAAATTTTATTTTAAGCATTTGAGTCATACATAGGTCAAAAATTTGCTTTCACAAATTTTAGTGAACCATGTGTGTTTAATTTCATGCTATTAATACACATTAAGTCAATCCAATTCTCGATCCAAACACCAATACAACAATGTAACAATTCTACAGAAGCATTTACATCCGTTCAGATAAGTCTACTTGAGCTGCGGAATGCGATCGGGCTTAGTATGCAGATGCTTTGTGCATACTATGCATTGAAATTATCGTCTACGCCTGTACATATATTACCTAGTGATCTAGATGGAACATTCCTAAAAGAGATCTAAATGTTAGTGACCTTTATATGTTGTTTATGAAAGTTATTAATCATAAAAGTTGATGAACGAACATCTTCTTTCATAGATATCGCAAAAGGTAAATCTTGCGATCGCGTTTTCGGCCTTAAAACAATGAAGATAAAGAAATGTATGATACAAGGAATTAAGGAAAGGCGTTTCCGGAAAAAAATGGCCTTCCACTGCTTTTATTTAAATTTACAAATTGAAGACAATATTCTGTTAATAATCACTGCAATACAGTCTTTGTAGCATAAGCATGTCTTGAATGAACAGAAACTGAAGTAATAGCATTTCAAAAGAAATGTCATTCGGTAAGTAGAAGTATCGGAGGAATATTTGGCATAAATCTTTCATTGTTCCTTATTTTAGGTCTTGGGTCACTTAGCTTTGCGAATGTTAATGGGTACCAACTCCTTACCATCAAGTTAACTACTTGCTCAGATGCACACCGACACATAAAAAAGAACAAACAATGTTGGGTGGGCGTTTTCTAAACACACGCATCAAGAACATCCAGTGCATAGTCTAAACACTATCCCATAAAACTTCGAAGGCCGTTTATTATTTCGCAAATATGCAAGGTTGCATTTTATATGTAACAAGCGCGCATTGTCAGTTTACGATATGTTTAAAGGGTAGTTAAAAAGATGTTTCTCTTATCATTTCAATATACAGGTGTAAAAGAAACACAGACAGTTTACCTTTATTAGTTATATTAATTACAAATTTATTGTTTCCCATTATTTTAAAAGAGCAACTATTTCTACTACAGAGTTTCTTGTCAGCTCTACTGTCTTCAAACTGCCTTCCCAACCAGTGGTAATAAAAGTAAATTTTGCAATACCATGACGATTCAAAAATGTGTTTGAATTTGACTTTGTAAAGCATATATTATTATCAAACAACACCAAGCCAACAATCAAATGACTAATCACTTTAAAATACCCTCAGTTTTTGACCTAGACTCGATCAAGGTATTATATATAGACTTATTACCTAACATATTGATATGCCATATGATCTAATGATTGAGTCACATCCACATACATAATAAACGCGAAAGTTTGTTAGGATTTATGTATGTTCGTTGCACTTTTACGCAAAAAATACTGAATGGTTTTGGGTAAATACATGGCTTGGCTTGACTCCAAATGTTATATCTTAATGTACTTTATATCCCCGTACTGACACGGGTGTGAAAACTACGCTGGTAAAACCGGGGGACGTGGCTAGTATACATACATATATCGTCGTATATATCTTATGTATTGTTTACTTACAATCGGTCGTTTAGATCTTGTATGACTTAGATGGGTGTCTTGAGTCACATATAATATTTTATGCAAGAATGGTAATTAATTAATGGAATACATTGACGTATTGATGTATTTACTAAGACTGAAAATATAAAAATGTATTGGTTTTAGAGCATAAATTGTTGAACAGAAATACACGTATTTGTACTCGTATATATAATTCATTGTATCTACCGCACTTAGATGTTAATCGCCATTTATATTAAACGTGTGCTCCGAATACAAATGTAGCATTACATAATGCAAGAAATCTCTCCATATATCAATTTCGTATCAATGTGGATTGCACCTATCGCGAGGAATGCAACCGGTACAAATTGAGTAGAGTACTTCGAAACTAGATTCACTTGGTTTTAGCTCATATGTTATTTATTAGTCAGTATCGCTCTGATGGACTCGACATAGAACATCTTACAAGAATTAAGATTACCTTATTATTCAATGACGTTAAAACAATTTATATTGACTAGTAATATTTAAATGGTACATCATAAAACAAAGTTAAGAAAGAATATTTAAACTGCGTCTTTGAATAAAAGTACAATACTGCAACTAAAAACTTTTTGATTTAAATAATCTAGGGTTGTAAGGTAAATAAAATTGAATAGTGACCCAAATGAACTTGGCTCCTATGTGATATCGATTCTTGATCGACTTCTTAAAGATCTACGACCGAGTATTGTTGAACTGTTACAAAAAATAAGGAAAAATTAAGTGCTTAAGTAGTTCTGCTATATATGTATATAATATACTCATAAGCCAAAAAATCATCTTGTTTAGCTTATGTGTTATTTATTTGTCTGTGTGTCCGCTCTGATTAGTTCGATAAAGAACATCTTACAGATATCAAAATTGTATAACTTATTGTTATTATACATATGATGGGGGTTGACTCACGACAGCAGTGACCCTAAACATATGCATAATGGACCTTAAGAATCTTAAAATACTGATTACAATACTTTAACATACAAATAAAAAATTCCATGTACATAGCTGACCAAAAATATTCACATTACAATTGTGTAAATAAATGCGTATTAAAATAAGTAATATGACATCATACTATATCATCATTAAACACATAGGGATTTTTTTGACTTCATCTTTTTATTAGTTATTTTTTTTATAATTCCCTAAATGCACTTGGAATCCATATAAAACTTTATTCCTACTAGTGTTTCTTATATGTTTATTAATGAAATAATTTTAAATGTTGCGGTCTATGCCTGCCTATAGCGTTTATAGTGGCTTTTTTAATTTTAAACCCCCAGTTTTAATATTCTGATCAAGCTAAAAACATTTATCTGCTTGCTCATCAACTCTATTGTGTGACATTCAAAGTCAAATATAGTTTTTATCCTAGAATACGATGCCAAAACTTTTGTAGTAGCATAACCCGAGAACATACATACATATAATTATGTAGATTTTTATAAAATAATTGTAATATAAAGGTAATATTAATATGACATAATAACTATTTACGTCATCATAACCGTTGCCAAAATAAAGCGGGGTTAAACAAACCATTTGGCTTAAATTGTGCGAACGAAGATTTCAGTCAAGGTTCCTATGTGTCTATCAATTTGCCAACGAGTAATGCATCTATTGAGTGATAGGCCCGTGCTACAATCACTAGTTTAAAGGATTCTTAATTATATGTGGTTTTTAGCTGTTTCTCGCGACTTCGTCCCCGTCGGATCTATTTCTATTATTATGTTATAGTGAGTCAATCTTAGAAGATAGACATATACTATCGCGAATTTTTTTAGATTATTTAAAGAGGAATAATTCTTTCATACATATTTTTTGGTATCTTGAACCGTTTTCGCAGCGCATGCAAAGGAAGCCCTCAAAGATTCATCTTTCCCCGTTTTTTCCACATTTTACATTATATCTTCGCTCTTTGTAGTCGCAGCGTGATGTTATGTAGCCTAAAGCCTTCCTCGATAAATTGTTCATTCAATAAAAAAATAATTTTTCAATTCAAACCAGTAGTTCCTGAGATTAACGCCTTCGAAGAAACAAACTAACAAACAAACTCTTCAGCTTTATGTATTAGTATATAGATACGGGATTCATAATAATGACGTCACTGGAGGCTCGTTGGCGAAGAAAATATAATTTACTATGCTACACCAATATCCATAAAAAACCGTTACAGAAGGCATTGCGATTGTTATGGTTAATGGTCAAACTATTATGTTACTTGTTAGTCTTTCCAACTGTAAGCCTAGGAGAAATTCATAGCTTCAGCATATATTCTGAGCGATACCCCTGTTACACAGCAGAATAGTGCCTTCTTTTTATGCTTTTATTATGTATTAGCTGTTGCCCGCGACTCCGCCCGCGTGGACTTACATGTAAATTTTGACCCAAAAACTTTTTTCCACTTAAAAAGTACCCAATGTTTAATCTCACGCTCTAGACCATCTGTGTACCAAATTTCATTACAATCGGTTCAGTAGTTTTGGCGTGAAAGCGTAACAGACAGACAGTTACTTTCGCATTTATATTTATTAAGTATGGATACTATACATTTTATTATGTATGTATGCTTTGCATAGTCTGATAGTATAGACTAGGTATATATAGAATAGGTTATAGAGTATAAAGTTACAGGTAGGAAAGCTACAGCGTGAACGAAGTCGTATCATGCAGCTAGTAATAATATAAATAGCCTCATATATTTTGCACAAATGCCTTGACCCCTAACGGTTCAGGGTCCGAGGTGTGGCACCTCATTAGCATATTGCAAGCCCTTTGACCTCCAATGAATGGATGATATGACACCTTAGGTTTAAATTGCCTTTAATTCTTTGGTAAACAAATTCTGAACTTTCGTATAGAATATCGAAACTTAGGAATGCCTATATCGCTTTTAGTAACTTTATATTGACATATTGAGTCCCACGCTAAGCAGAGCCTTTGTTATCGCAATAAGATAACAGATAATATTCTTACATATAATACATTCTTTTCGTTTGTAAATTCTTTTGAAATTACATATAATACATAGCAGCACTTAGATCCCAGAATTTTTACACTACTTAACTTATTTACTTACTTACTTCATAAAGTAAATTGTAAAAGTTTGTTGACCTAACTCGCTGTTATAGAGAAAAGCTTTTTTGTTTTACTTTAAATATTTCAAATTACATTCAATTTTACAAATATATATATACAATATGACTAGTATACTGATAGGGGGGGTCTTATTAGGCTAAAATATAGGCTATTTAATTTATTACAAATTAAACTAGGGGGACCCTCCGTCAAATTTTCTTTGCTAGATATGACTTAAGGTCCTTTGAAAGGAGCGTATCTTACCCTAAAAGACCGGCAACACACTCGTGAAGTCTAGCACGCGTCACGAATCTTTAGCGCTGAAAGAAACCTGCGCAGAAGTCAAAAATAAGGTATCGAGGTAACGGCGAGGCGCGCGGGGCGCGTGATCGTCGAGTGCGCGAGCGTTGATTGGTTGTCCCAGTCGTGTTGTCTTTGAGCACCAATACGTCAATTACGAGCGCGATTCTACCGATGCGCAGCTATTCTCGTCCAGCGCTAAACATAAATGACGCGTACTATACATTTAGTAATGCACTCCGATATGTAAATTAGTTTAACTTTAACAGATGTAAGTCATATAAAAACCATTACGTCACACAACAAACGGAACTAACAATCATTTGTTTATGACATACAATGAGTGCGTTTTAACTACCCGTTAAACATATCGTAAACTGACAATGCGCGCTTGTTACAAATAAAATGCAACCTTGCATATTTGCGAAATAATAAACGGCCTTCGAAGTTTTATGGGATAGTGTTTAGACTATGCACTGGATGTTCTTGATGCGTGTGTTTAGAAATAGCTTAAAGATCAGTTTGTGATTCTTTTATGTAGTGGCAGGTCGGCTTTGGCTCCAGGGGGTTTCACAAGTTCGCGGAAGAGTCTGCAAAGGTGCCCGGGATCCCCACTCACTGCGGCAGAACGATTAACAGTGGGGTTTTGGTCGGTAGAAGTCCGACATAACCCGTGGTCCTTCCCCGAGGTCCATGGGTATCCTATGAGGATTTCCCCACTATAAAAAGGGGGGTTTCACAAAGTCGTGATCAAGTTAAGAACATATTCTTCTTAGTCGTCGCTCTTGATAGATTGACGACCGCTTGGCGTAGTGGTAACAAAACTGCTTTCTGTGTTCGATTCCCACACCGGAAAAATATATTTGTAATTTACAGTTGTTTTTTTCTGGGGTCTGGGTGTTGCTATGTATTGTATGTATGTATTTACAAAAGAAAAGTATGTATTTATTTTTTTTATTTAATATACAATTATAATATTTATTACAAAAATTAACTACATTATTTACAATTTTCCTGTGTCATCACACCTTAATCTACTTAAAAGAGAATTACATGATAAGATAGTATCTATAGGTATAGTTTCAAAAGACAATAGCTAATAATTATGAATGATGAATATTTTAATGTTTTTTTTTATATTATACACTGTAGTAAGAAATTACTGTCCGATCTGTGAATCTTGTAATATATACATAGCAGTAGGCATTTTGTTTTTGATATGTATAAATAACAAACTTGAATTTGTTTAGAAAAAAACAGCATTTGAGAATTTCCTTAAATATGGGTCATTTTTGCATTACATAAATCTTAAAATGATTATTAGTACACTATTATTTTTCCATATAGAATTTTTATTTTATTTTTTTCGAAAACTATTTTAGGAAAAGAATACATATTACCCTTTAGGCTCGAACATAAATTTCCTAATACGCTGTATAATAAATAATAATAATAATAATCATCTTTATTCATTCAATACAATCAATCACATTACAATATTCAATACAATATAGGCACATTTCACACTTAGATTTGTATTGAGTCTGGTGCCTAAACTAGGCTAAAGCCCGTATTTCAGGATATATGTATATGTAATTTATTCCGTTATCTAGTTGCCATAACACAAGCTTCGGCTTAGCTTGGAACTAGATGGCGCTGTGTATAAATGTCCTGAAAATATTTATTTATTATTTATTTATGTATAGAGCGGATGCGGTCATTATTGAGGTGTTGGTGGCAAGCTTAACAGCACGACGCCACTCCTCTCTCATGGTCACTAAGACATATACTTAATTTAATTTCGATAGCAATAGATACCAGTAAAAAGAACCTTCGTTTATATTTTCATTAATGACAAAATATATAAATAAAATGATTATATTCAAATAGTCGTTCACCTTATTCCTGGAACCAGCTCAGGGAAGTCGTGTCAATCTTCAAAACAACGAAACCGATTTTCATGCGTTCATGCGATTTTTTTAATCAGAGTGATGCAAGAGGAAGCTTTATGTGTATAATCAAAGTCAAAGTCAAAAGTATCTTTATTCAATTACCTAGGCTACATAAAGTAACACTTTTGAATCGTCATGGTATTACAAAGCATTTACCACCGGTTCGGAAGGCCGTTTCTACAGAGAAGAACCGGCAAGAAACTAATATATGCCTCAATGCGTATTAAAGCGCGGGACATAGTCATTACTATAACTGTTAGTAGATATTTTAATTAGTTACCATATTATGATCTCATCTATGACGTACGTTAAATCGTCATTTAAGAAAACTATTTAGGGACAGTTTTATATCATTGACGTAATAGTAATGAATGGACGAAGTTAGGAACATTGAATGAAATCATTATAAATAGAATTCACCGGATACAATGTTTCTTTTTATCCTTATACTAGCGACCCGCACCGGCTTCGCTCGCGTAAATTATGCTTGTGGAATAGGTTAATATAAACCTTCCTCTTGAATCACTCGACGTATTTAAAAACCGCATGAAAATCAGCTGCGTAGTTTTAAAGATTTAAACTTACATAGGGTTAGAGGGACAGAGAAAGCGATCAACGAAACTCTCAAAGAGATATAATTTTTTATATTTCGCAAACACTTGGTATAATAGGTATATTCCTTTTTTATATCGTTTCTCAATTTGAGTATGTATCTCACACTACTACTATCCAACACAAAAATAATTCTAAAATTCGAACCAGTAGTTATTGAGATTATCCCCTTCAAACAAACAAATTCTTCAGCGTTATTATAATATGAAGTATGATGTGTAAAATCAAATCATTTATTTTCTAGCCGGCTAGCTGTAGAGCAGAGTTCGAGAAACGTCTAAAAAAGATCGAGTTCGACGCGCGCCGCGCCGCCACCTTCAGCGGGGAGAACCATCACAAATTCTTCCTAGGACATATGATTGTTTTCCGAATACACCTTAATAAAGTACGTTAAAATATTTACCAGCTGACCCGTGCCCATTTAACTGGGCGTAATGTTAACAATCCTTTTTTATAGAGCCTATGACACTCAGCAATAATGTGGCGTTCTATTGGTGAAAGAATTTTTTAAATCGGTTCAGTAAATCCCGAGATTAACTCTTACTATTTAACAAACACACACACTTTACTTCTTTATAATATTAGTATAGATTTATAAATAAATCGTCTTCCTCTTTTATCACTGTATCTGATAAACAACAACTGCGTCCCTGCATTTTAAATTTGTAATATCTTCGGAGCTATTCACTTAAATTACATGCTGTTAAAAACATATTGATCTATAATACATGCACAATTTATTGAAGGTACTTAATTGGATAAGGATTAATGTTGTATAGTTGAAAATCGCTTCTTAAATAACCATTTATTAGTAAAGGATTAAAAATGGATATGGTGGGTTATCCCTAAGAGATAGACATATGCCATCGCGGACTTTTTTGTAGAACTTTATAAAGTAGACAATACTGTAGTAGGTACAATATTTTGGTCTACCTCGTAGTGTTTAGCCAGCGTTTGCAATATAAGCGCAAAAAACATCCTTATTTACGACATCACATTAGAAAACTCTAAATTTATCAGTCTTTCTCTGGTATATTATGCATGTATTATACATATAGTCCTTCTTCTCGAATCACTCTGCCAGATAAAAAACCGCATGAGAATGAGTTGCGTAATTTTAAAGATCTAAGATTACATAGGGACGGACAGAACAATACGACTTTGTTGTATACCGCGTAAAGATATACACAATGGATAAAATTATTTTATCATATTGTTTCAGAGCGAGGAATACATTAAAAAATGTGAAAAGGTCATCAGGACTTGTGGAACGCCGTGTGAAGTAAGTTAATTTCTAGTCTATTTCTATTCTATCTATACATTTAATAAAAGTGTAACGAGTCGCTGTCTGTACATGGAAGATATATGAGAAAAAATATTATAGGAGACCTTTTTTCACGCAATAGAACCCAAAACACTGATTTTTGGAATTTTTGTCTATTTGTTTGTGCACGCTAATCTCAGAAACGACTTATCCTATCTAGATGGGGTTTTCAATGATATATTGTGGTAAGCTTCACTTAACATTTAGTGTTTAATTCATGTCAATCGGTTGTTAAATAAAAAAGTTATGGCAATTTAAAGAATCGCGTTGAACTTGCTGAACGTTTGATGGCGCGGGTTAGGCATTTTAAAACTTGCTGCCGACAGTCACTTTTTTACGCGGGCGAAGTCGCGGTCACAGCTAGTAGTAGATATATTTTGGCTTCACTCTTGTTGTAATAAGAACGTACGTAGCAGAGAAAGACACTGTAGGTGAAGATGTAAGCGACCGCTACTAATACATCGTTCTGAATCGCGCTTACGATATTTGTTCGAGAATTAGCATATACAACGTGTAACAGAAATGTGTGGTAATATTTTTGCGTGCTGTTCAGATGATAATAGATAGTCTATATACAAGTCCCCGCATTAAAATAAAAATATTTGATATTTTTTATTTCATTAATTCATCAATAAAATCGATAATATGAAAATCAAAACAAAAGTATTATATCACTTTTCCAATTCTAATGACAGAGACAGCAGTAACTTTTTCAATGAAATGCATTGTCATAGGGTCATGCGGGCATTGACACGTAACAGCTGATAGCTCTAAAGTGATGTCGTAGCGTCAATAAATTTAAATATCGATATGCTAGTCAATAGAAATAAAAAATCAATATTTTGATAATAAATAGTTGAAATTTAATGAATTTTTAATACATTCATTTAAAATTAGGTATGCTTTGCGATCCTTAAATATTACCACGCATTTCTGTTACACGTTGTATACAACTTCTCGACACTAATGGGGTCTAACGTTCAGAGGAAGGTTATATTCTCCTTCATACGCTAAGAGTATAAAGCTTACAGGTAGAATAGGTATAGTACGCGTCATTTATGTTTAGCGCTGGACGAGAATAGCTGCGCATCGGTAGAATCGCGCTCGTAATTGACGTATTAGTGCGAGAAAGACAACACGACTGGGACAACCAATCAACGCTCGCGCACCCGACGATCACGCGCCGTCCCCTCGATACCTTATTTTTGACTTCTGCGCAGGTTTCGTTCAGCGCTAAAGATTCGTGACGCGTACTATACAGCATGTAAACGAAGACTAATTATCTCCATTGCCCTAACAAAACAACATTAATTAAATGATCAGTATGTTTATCTAATGAACACAGATTGAACTTGACAAGCGAGACGGTCTGTCTGTCCGCGCTAATGCGTTTATATATAGATCACGATCAATGTCACCGTAATTCACTGTGATGCAAGTCGGTACACATGTAGTTTAGTACAGCCGACAAAATAATTGTTTTCACTCATGATTAATGCAAAAGAGTTTTCTGTAAAGGTTGTGGTGATAAGAGGTATTAAGTGTGCCTGTCTTTGACTTAAATTTTGAAACACATAGGGCATAAAATATTTGGTGTGTTAATGTGTGTGTGTGTGTACATGTATCACACCGAATGGACAAAACACAACCTGATTAAAAAACTAGACCCCAATAGTAACATGTTATTATGAGATAATTTTTCCGTTTTAAATTATTCTGTTTCCCGTAGTTGCTGATATATACGTTCGATACTCTTTGCATTTCTAAACTGTCCACTATAAAATAAAAATAGAGATAAGAAAAGAACGTTTAAAAAAACAAAACGTCATAACTATACAAAAAAATATATATCATTTTTTAATTTCCAGACAACACCCCGTATAGCCCGATGGCGGCGTCTCGCTCTAGCCGAGGTGAACAGAGTGAGAGACGACATACAGCACTCGCGACGCAGCTACCGCGACCTGCTGGCGCACGCGCACCGGAAACTGAACCACTTCAAGCGGAGAGCTAGTGTTAGAGCGAGTGAGGCGATCGTTACTTTACAAACTTGTAGCCTTCGTAGCTAGCCGTTTTATTTGTAGATAATTACTATAGAATAACTATTACCCGACTATTTTGAATTGTAATAAAAGGTTTGACGTATTTATATGGAAAACTCAACCAGTTTAAACGAAGAGCTAGAGAAAAGCTTATAGTATTTACTAAAATAGCTTAGTTATAGTATAAAACTATTAGCCGACTATATTAAAATGCTGTTACAAAAGGTGTAAAAAAATCTATAAATATTTTTATATAAAATGTTTTCCGTTCATCACACTGTATAATAGCTCTTTCAATTTAATAAGTTTCTTTAAAATACCTAATAATTAGTAACACTTATAAACCTAGTACTTATTAATTAATAAATATTGTAT
>JADANM010005714.1:222438-237934 GCA_026213755.1 Eurema hecabe
GCTTTCCATACAAGTGTTTTTTTTTATGAAAATTTTTGAAATTATTGTATGTAAAGCTGTTGGTGTTTCGAATATGCAGCATATAATTTCCGTATGGGTACAATAATGCAGAGATATGAGTAATTTGATAACTTACCTGCCGACGGAGTGACCACCGCAAAATATACATACATACATACAAACTAGTTGTATTGCATTCCTGTTCGTACGTGTTCTTTAAATAAAACTTAGCTCTCTTGTTTTCTATTAAAGATAAAACTTTTACCTAAGAAATAATAGTACATTTAAAATTAATTTAACTTTTTACTGAAATTATAATGTTTAAACGCGCTAATCTCAAGAACTACACTGGTTCTAATTGTCGACCGACTTCAAAAAAAGGAGGCAGTTCTCAATTCGACCCGTATGTTTTTTTTCTATGTTTGTTACGCGATAACTCCGCCAATTATTTATGAACCGATTTGAACAAATCTCTTTTCGGCGTATAGGTAATACGGAATACCCCTGAAGGGTGTGGTCCCATTTAAATTTATTAATAAAAAAACAATCCCCATTTTTTGAAAACGTGTTAGCTTTTACTTTCATAATTACCTACTTCAATAAAAAAATAAACACAAAATTTAACTGGCCAATAATACACATCAATGAAAAAAAAAATACACCAGCGCGGCAAATTTAACGTATCCTTATGTCACAGATAAAAAAGCGCGCGTCAAAAGTTTTCATCAAGCGAAATGTTAATTATCTCGTAAACTATTTTATTACGTATTGACGTACGCTACAGTAGCAAGGTCTTTTTAACGATTTTTAGATATTTTCGCGAACTTTTTTTGCAAGGTTAATGTAAGGAAGAATGAGGAAGTTGCATGTTTCAATGTAAGTTTTGTTTACTCTTTCTCAAGTTTTATGAAGTCAGACAGACACACAAAAGTCGTCTTAAAAAGTATATTAAAACATTCAAAAAACAAATCATCACTGTAAAACCCGCTTATCTTTAACAGATAGCGACAATTTTAACATTATAGTGGGGATAATTTATTAATCGCCCTAATACATACAACGTTTTGTTTTTATTAAAGTTATCAATGTTTAACACATGCATAATATTTAAAAGCTGGGTCTAACCGTTACTTTATTCAAAAGTGACCCCTTTTTATTATTTATATTGCTATGGTTGTTCTTGTACATTACACTTGACATACAACTGTAGCCAGCGAAATTACTGGGCTAATGAGTCTTAACATCTTATGACTCAAAGTCGATGTAGTGCACCCCTGCCCGGAGCAAAGTTCTGGGTAGCACTGCATTGGTTATGGGCTGGCGTTTCTCTTACCATCTGGAGGGCGGCGTCCAGCTTCTCTCGCCAATTTAAGAATAAAAAATAGCAGAATAAAAAAAAAAATTAATTACTGTTGTATCTAATTATTTTAAAAGACCAACTATCAGACTTTCTTGCCGGTACTACTCTGTAGAAACTACCTTCCGAACCGGTGGTTAATGTTTTGTAATACCATGACATTTCAAGTGTTACTATATTTAGCATATTTAAATAAAGATATATTTCAATTTGAAATGTTAATATTTTCCAGTCTCAATCAATATGGGTAGACGTGGCCCCCTCAGAAGACCGTGATGTCGAGAAACGGTATACTCCCGAAGTGCTCACCGAACTCCGATCAGCTACAGAAGACGCGCTTCTCCTCTACACCGAGTATACTTCGCAAGCTGGCGCAGACCTTCGCAACTTCTTGAGGAACATCTCCAAGTTGACAGAAGAGACCAAGAGTATGAATAGGAGTCTTTTGGATCAGGCTGTGAGTATTCATTTATATTAAACTATTACTATACTAAGCTTTGGAGTTTTTTTTGTTTGAACGCGCTAACCTCTATATCGATTTAATTTTATTTCATGTTAGACAGTCCATATATCGTTTCATATATTGCAGATCCAGGTTCTCATGGGCCATAATTTAAAACATTTTATTTTTTATTACAATTTTATTTTAAGCATTTGAGTCATACATAGGTCAAAAATTTGCTTTCACTATAATCAGCTGAACAATGTGTGTTTAATTTCATGATATTAATAAATATGTATTTAGTAAATCCAATTCTCGATCCAAACCCCAATACAACAATGTAATAATTCTGCAGAAGCATTTACATCCGTTCAGATAAGTCTACTTGAGCTGCGGAATGCGATCGGGCTTAGTATGCAGATGCTTTGTGCATACTATGCATTGAAATTATCGTCTACGCCTGTACATATATTACCCAGTGATCTAGATGGAACATTCCTAAAAGAGATCTAAGTGTTAGTGACCTTTATGTGTTGTTTATGAAAGTTATTAATCTTATAAGTTGATGAACGAATATCTCCTTTCATAGATAATCGCAAAAGGTAAATCTTGCGATTGCGTTTTCGGCCTTAAAACAATGAAGATAAAGAAATGTATGATACTAGGAATTAAGGAAAGGCGTTTCCGGAAAAAATTACCTTCCGGCTTTTTGCTTCCACACTGCTTTTATTTAAATTTACAAAATTGAAGACAGTATTCTGTCAATAATCTCTGCAATACAGTCTTTGTAGCATAAGTTTCCGTCTTGAATGAACAGATACTGAAGTAATAGCATTTCAAAATAAATGTCATTCGGTAAGTAGAAGCATGGGAGGAACATTTGGCACAAATCCTTTCTTTGTTCCTTATTTGAGGTCTTAGGTCACTTAGCTTTGCGAATGTTAATGGGTACCTACTCCTTACCATCAAGTTAACTACTTGCTCAGATACACACCGATACATAAAAAATAACAAACAATGTTGGGTGGGCGTTATCTAAACACACGCATCAAGAACATCTAGTGCATAGTCTAAACACTATCCCATAAAACTTTGAAGGCCGTTTATTATTTCGCAGATATGCAAGGTTGCATTTAATTTGTAACAAGCGCGCATTGTCAGTTTACGATATGTTTAATGATTAGTTAAAAATATGTTTCTCTTATCATTTCACTTCCTATTATAAATATACACGTGTAAAAGAAACAGACGTTATGCGTAAATTATTTTAATTTAACAAGTGCAACTATCAGAGTTTCTTTTCAGTTCCACTGTCTTCAAACTGCCTTCCTAACCAGTGGTAATAAAAATAATTTTTTTTAATACTATGACGATCCAAAAATGTGTTTGAATTTGACTTTGAAAAGCATATATTATTATCGAACAACACCAAGCCAACAATTAAATGACTAATCACTTTAAAATACTCTCAGTTTTTGACCTAGACTCGATCAAGGAATTATATTTAGACCTATTACCTAACATATTGATATGCCATATGATCTAATGATTGAGTCACATCCTACTATACATAATGAACGCGAAAGTTTGTTAGGATTTATGTATGTTCGTTGCACTTTTACGCAAAAAATACTGAATGGTTTTGGGTAAATATATGGCTTGGCATACAGATAACACTCCAAATGTTATATCTTAATGTACTTTATATCCCCGTACTGACACGGGTGTGAGAACTACGCTGGTAAAACCGAGGGACGTGGCTAGTATACATACATATTATATCGTCGTATATGTCTTATGTATTGTTTACACAATATATACAATCGGTCGTTTAGATCTTGTATGACTTAGATGGGTGTTTTGAGTCACATATAATATTTTATGCAAGAATGGTAATTAATTAATGGAATACATTGACGTATTGATGTATTTACTAAGACTGAAAAATATAATAATATATTGGTTTTAGAACATAAATTGTTAAACAGAAAGACACATATTTGTACTCGTATATATAATTCATTGTATCCACCGCTCTTAAATGTCTATCACCATTTATATTAAACGTGTGCTCCGAACACAAATGTAGCATTACATAATGCAAGAAATCTCTCCATATATCAATTTCGTATCAATGTGGATTGCACCTATCGCGAGGAATGCAACCGGTACAAATTGAGTGGAGTACTTCGAAACTAGATTCACTTGGTTTTAGCTCATATGTTATTTATTAGTCAGTATCGCTCTGATGGACTCGATATAGAACATCTTACAAGAATTAAGATTACCTTATTATTCAATGACGTTAAAACACTTTATATTGCCTAGTAATATTTAAGTGGTAAATCATAAAACAGTACTTAAGAAAGAATATTTAAACTACATCCTTACAGGAAAGTACAAAGCTGCCATTAAATGCCATGCCAAAATTTTTATTTGAATAATCTGCGGTTGTAAGGTAAAAATTGAATAGTGACCCAAATGAACTTGGCTCCTATGTGATATTGATTCTTGATCGACTTCTTAAAGATCTACGAACGAGTATCTTTGAACTGTTACAAAAATAAGGAAAAATTAAGACGTTAAGTACTTCTGCTATATATGTATAATAACTCATAAGCCAAAAAAGCATCTTGTTTAGCTTATGCGGTATTTATTTATCTGTGTGTCTGCTCTGATTAGTTCGATCAATAACATCTTACAGATATCAAAATTATTGTTATTATACATATGATTGGGGTTGACTCACGACAGGAGTGACCTTTATTATTACAATACTTTAACATACAAATTAAAAATTCGATGTACATAGCTGACCAAAAATATTCACATTACAATTGTGTAAATAATTGTGTATAAAAATAAGTAATATGACATCATACTATAATATCATCATTAAACACAAAGGGATTTTATTTGACTTCATCTTTTATTAGTTATTTTTTTTATAATTCCCTAAATGCACTTGGAACCCATATAAAACTTAATTCCTACTAGTGTTTTTCATATGTTGATTAATGAAATAATTTATTAAGTTGTAGTCTATGCCTGCGTATAGTGGCTTTTTTTTTAATTTTAAAGACCCATTTTGAATATTCTGATCAAGCTAAAAACATTCATCTGCTTGCTCATCAACTCTATAGAGTCACATTCAAAGTCAAATATATTTTTTATCTTAGAATACGTTAGCAAAACTTTTGTAGTAGCATAACCCGAGAACATACATACATATAATTATGTAGGTTTCAATAAAATAATTGTAATATAAAGGTAATATTAATATGACATAATAACTATTTACGTCAGCATAACCGTTGCCAAAATAAAGCGGGGTTAAACAAACCATTTGGCTTAAATTGTGCGAACGAAGATTTCAGCCAAGGTTCCTATGTGTCTATCAATTTGCCAACGAGTAATGCATCTATTGAGTGATAGGCCCGTGCTACAATCACTAGTTTTAAGGATTCTTAACTATATGTGGTTTTTAGCTGTTGCTCGCGACTTCGTCCCCGTCGGATCTATTTCTATTATTATGTTATAGTGAGTCAATCTTAGAAGACATATACTGTCGCGAATTTTTTTAGATCAATTAAAGAGGAATAATTCTTTCATACATATTTTTTGGTATTTTGAACCGTTTTCGCAGCGCAAGCAAAGGAAGCCCTCAAAGATTCATCTTTCCCCGTTTTTTCCATATTTTACATTATATCTTCGCTCTTAGTAGTCGCAGCGTGATGTTATGTAGCCTAAAGCCTTCCTCGATAAATTGTTTATTCAATAAAAAAAGAATTTTTCAATTCAAACCAGTAGTTCCTGAGATTAACGCGTTCGAACAAACAAACTCTTCAGCTTTATATATTAGTATAGATACGGGATTCATAATAATGACGTCACTGGAGGCTCGTTGGTGAAGAAAATATAAATTACTAAGCTACAACAATGTCCATAGAAAACCGATAGAGGCATTGCATTTGTTATGGTTAATGGCCCTACTATGTTATTGTTTTTCCAACTTAAGCCTTGTAGAAATTCATAGCTTTAGCATATATGCTGAGCGATACCCCTGTTACAGAGCAGTATAGTGCCTTCTTTTTATGCTTTTATTATGAACTAGCTGTTGCCCGCGACTCCGTCCGCGTGGACTTTCATATAAACTTTGACCCAAAAACTTTTTTCCACTTAAAAAGTAGCCAATGTTTTATCTCACGCTCTAGACCATCTGTGTACCAAATTTCCTTACAATCAGTTTAGTAGTTTTGGTGTGAAAGCGTAACAGACAGACAGTTACTTTCGCATTTATAATATTAGTATGGATGATATGCATTTTATTATGTATGTATGCATAGACTGATAGTATAGACTATAATATAGAATAGGGTATAGAGTATAAAGTTACAGGTAGGAAAGCTACAGCGTGAACGAAGTCGTGTCGCACAGCTAGTAATAATATAAATAGCTTCATATATTTTGCACAAATGCCTTGACCCCTAACGGTTCAGGGTCCGTGGTGTGGCACCTCATTAGCATATTATAAGCCCTTTGACCTGCAATGAATGGATTATATGACACCTTAGGTTTAAATTGCCTTTAATTCTTTGGTAAACAAATTCTGAACTTTCGTATAGAATATCGAAACTTAGGAATGCCTATATCGCTTTTAGTAACGTGTTTAAATTTTAATGACAATAATAACTTTATATTGACATATTGAGTCCCTCGCTAAGCAGAGTCTTTGTTATCGCAGTAAGATAACAGATAATATACTTACATATATAATATATATATGTCACCGGAAGATAACAAGAACAGCAAATTTATAAATTTCCTAGGAAATTTATTTTTAATTTGCGAAAAAGTGGCCGTAAAATAATACAATTTATCTCTCATTTAGAATCCTACGAAGGTTTATAAATTTCCTAGGAAATTTATAAATTTGCTGTTCTTGTTATTTTCCGGTGACATATACATCCTTTTCATTTGTAAATTCTTTTGTAACATATAATACATAACAACACTTAGATCCCAGAATTTTAACACTACTTAACTTATTTACTTACTTACTTAATAAAGTAAATTGTAAAAGTTTGTTGACCTGACTCGCTGTTATAGAGAAAAGCTTTTTTATTTTATTTTTAATATTTCAAATTACATTCAATTTTACAAATATGTATATGCAATATGACTATTAAGCTAAAATAGGGGGTCTTATTAAGCTAAAATATAGGCTATTTAATTTATTATAAATTAGGCTAGAGGGACACTGCGTCAAATTTTCTTTGGTAGATATGACTTAAGGTCCTTTGAAAGGAGCGTGAAGTAAAAAGTAAGTAAGAAACACTCGTGAAGTATAGTACGCGTCACGAATCTTTAGCGCTGAACGAAACCTGCGCAGAAGTCAAAAATAAGGTATCGAGGTAGCGGTGCGGCGCGCGGGGCGCGTGATCGTCGGGTGCGCGAGCGTTGATTGTTGTCCCAGTCGTGTTGTCTTTCTCGCACCAATACGTCAATTACGAGCGCGATTCTACCGATGCTAAGCTATTCTCGTCCAGCACTAAACATAAATGACGCGTACTATACATTTAGCAATGCACTCCGATATGTAAATTAAACTTTAACAGATGTAAGTCATATAAAAACCATCTCGTCACACAACAAACGGAACTAACAATCATTTGTTTATGACATACAATGAGTACGTTTTAACTACCCGTTAAACATATCGTAAACTCACAATGCGCGCTTGTTACAAATAAAATGCAACCTTGCATATTTGCGAAATAATAAACGGCCTTCGAAGTTTTATGGGATAGTGTTTAGACTATGCACTGGATGTTCTTGATGCGTGTGTTTAGAAATAGTCTAAAGAATTTAAAAGCCGGTTTGTTATTCTTTTACTGTGTTTTTGGGGGAGTCACATAATCATGGTCAAGTCAAAAACTTATACCTAATTTCATTTTGGTACAAGTAAAAAGTACCTACGTTTTTAATTGTATTAATGACAAAATATATTAATAAAATGATTATATTCAATTATTAGTGGTTCACCTAATTCCTGGAACCAGCTCAGGGGAGTCATGTCATTTGTCAAATCTTCAAAACAAAGCAACCGATTTTCATGCGTTTTTTTAATCAGATAGAGTGATGCACGAGGAAGGTTTATGTGTATAATCAAAGTCAAAGTCAAAGTTAAAATATATTTATTCAATTAGGCTACATAAAGTAACACTTTTGAATCGTCATGGTGTTACAAAACATTTACCACCGGTTCGGAAGGCAGTTTCTACAGAGAAGAACCGGCAAGAAAGTAATACATGCCTAAATGCGTATTAACCCCATAGTTATTACTATAACTATTAGTAGATATTTTAATTAGTTACCATATGATCTCATCTATGACGTAGTCACGTATGAGGTAGCATCGTCATTTGAGAAAACTATTTATGAATAGTTTTATATTGTTGACGTAATAGTAATGAATCGACGAAGTTCGGAACATTGAATGAAATCATTATAAATAGAAATCGCCGGTTACAATGTTTCTTTTTATCCTTATACTAGCGACCCGCCTGGCTTCGCTCGCATATATTATGCATGTAAACCTCCCTGTTGAATCACTCGACGTATTTAAAAACCGCATGAGTAGTGAATCATCACTAGTTAGTATAAAACAAAGTCGCATTCGTATCAACGAAATTAATCAATTTTTCTTTCGTACTATTTAACTTGCTTTTGTTTGCGACTTCGTCCGAGTCTATTTCTCATATGAAGGCGTTTAAGACAAACAATGTAACAACGATACCTTCGCAGCGTTATAGAGCATAAAGACTAATAAAAAAGACTATTTAACACAAAAATAATTCTAAAATTCGAACCAGTAGCTCTTGAGATAAGCGCGCTTATTTTTTTAGCTTTATATCAGTATGTGTAAAATCAAATCATTTATTTTCCAGCCGGCTAGCTGTAGAACAGAGTTCGAGAAACGTCTGAAAAAGATCGAGTTCGACGCGCGCCGCGCCGCCACCTTCAGCGGGGAGAACCATCACAAATTCTTCCTAGGACATATGATTGTTTTCCGAATACACCTTAATAAAGTACGTTAAAATATTTACCAGCTGACCCGTGCCCATTTAACTGGGCGTAATGTTAACAATCCTTTTTTTATATAGCCTATGACACTCAGCAATAATGTGGCGTTCTATAATTGGTGAAAGAAGGTTCAGTATATTCCGAGATTACACCTTACAATTTAACAAACACACAACTTTACTTCTTTATAATATTAGTATAGATTTATAAATAAGTCGCCTTCCTCTTGAATCACTGTATCCATACTATCCATACTTCCATACTAATATTATAAATGCGAAAGTAACTCTGTCTGTCTGTCTGTCTGTCTGTTACGCTTTCACGCCAATACTACTGAACCGATTGTAATGAAATTTGGTACACAGATGGTCTAGAGCCTGAGATAAAACATAGGCTTTTTAACTAAAAAAACGGTTATAAGGGGGAGAAAGGGGAAGTTAAAGTTTATATGAAAGTCCACGCGGACGGAGTCGCGGGCAACAGCTAGTAATGGATAAAATTATTCTTTCATATTGTTTCAGAGCGAAGAATACATAAAAAAATGTGAAAAGGTCATCAGGACTTGTGGCACGCCGTGTGAAGTAAGTTAATTTCTAGTTATATATTCCGGCTTCACGCTTGTTGTAATAAGAACGTTCGTTGAAGAGAAAGACACTGTAGGTGAAGATGTAGCGACCGCTACTAATGCATCGTTCTGAATCGCGCTTACGATATTTGTTCGAGATTTAGCATATACAACGTGTAACAGAAATGTGTGGTAATATTTTTGCGTGATGTTCAGATGCTCATAGATAGTCTATATACAAGTCCCCGCATTAAAATAAAAATATTTGATATTTTTTATTTTATTAATTCATCAATAAAATCGATAATATGAAAATCAAAACAAAAGTATTATATCACTTTTCCAATTCTAATGACAGGGACAGCAGTAACTTTTTCAATGAAATGCATTGTCATAGGGTCATGCGGTCATTGACACGTAACAGCTGATAGCTCTAAAGTGATGTCGTAGCGTCGATAAATTTAAATATCGATATGCTAGTCAATAGAAATAAAAAATCATTATCTTGATAATAAATAGTTGAAATGAAATGAATTTTTACTACATTCATTTAAAATTAGGTATACTTTGCGATCCTTAAATATTACCACGCATTTCTGTTAGTCAGTGGTGTCAGTGGTTCGACTGATCGAGGATCCTCCCTTTGGTTCAGAGGAAGGTTACATTCTCCTTCCTCCGCAATGAGTATAAAGCTTATAGGTAGAATAGGTATAGTACGCGTCATTTATGTTTAGCGCTGGACGAGAATAGCTGCGCATCGGTAGAATCGCGCTCGTAATAGACGTATTGGTGCGAGAAAGACAACACGACTGGGACAACTAATCAACGCGCCGCACCGCTACCTCGATACCTTATTTTTGACTTCTGCGCAGGTTTCGTTCAGCGCTAATGATTCGTGACGCGTACTAAACAGCATGTAAACGAAGACCAATTATTTCCATTGCCCTTACCAAACAACATTAATTAAATGATCAGTATGTTTATCTAATGAACGTAGGTTGAACTAGACAAGCGAGACGGTCTGTCTGTCCGCGCTAATGCGTTTATATATAGATGACGATCAATGTCACCGTAATTCACTGTGTTGCAATTTAGTACAAATGTAGTTCGTACCACGTGAACGTACAACCGAAATTAAAAGTGTTTTCATATGAAATTTTAACATTAAAAATTTATAATTGTGTAGTAGTTTGAGATTAGTGTATGTTTGTGTGAGTGTCTGTGACATTAATTTTGAAACACATAAGAGTATATGTAGGCTCATGTCGCCTGGTCAAAATCCAACCAAATTCAAAAGTATCTCTATTCAACGAGGCTACATATAGTAACACTTTTGAATCGTCATGGTATTACAAAACATTTACCACCGGTTCGGAAGGCAGATTAAATCTGACTAAAAAAACTTGTGACCAATGATACGATATTATGATATACTAGCTGTTGCCCGCGACTCCGTTCGCGTGGACTTTCATATAAACTTTAACTTCCCCTTTCTCCCCCTTATAACCGTTTTTTTAGTTAAAAAGTAGCCATCTGTGTACCAAATTTCATTACAATCGGTTCAGTAGTTTTGGCGTGAAAGCGTAACAGACAGACAGACAGACAGACAGACAGATAGAGTTACTTTCGCATTTATAATATTAGTATGGATTATACTTATTATATATACGTTCGATGAGTCTCATGATGCGCTTCTTAATTGAGAATTTTTTTAAGGGAAATATATAAATCATAATTTAATTGCACAACTGCTGTTATGTTAACTAAAAAAAATAAATTAATAACATTTTTTAATTTCCAGACAACACCCCGTATAGCCCGATGGCGGCGTCTCGCTCTAGCCGAGGTGAACAGAGTGAGAGACGACATACAGCACTCGCGACGCAGCTACCGCGACCTGCTGGCGCACGCGCACCGGAAACTGAACCACTTCAAGCGAAGAGCTAGTGTTAGAGCGAGTGAGGCGATTGTTACTTTACAAACTTGTAGCCTTCGTAGCTAGCCGTCTTATTTGTAGGTAATTACTATAGAATAACTATTACCCGACTATTTTGAATTGTTATAAAAGGTTTGATGACGTGGAAAACTCAACCAGTTCAAGAAAAGAGCCAATGTTAGAGAGAGACAGGTGATTGCCACTTCAAAAGCTTATAGTATTTTTAGTTATATAATAAAACTATTAGCCGACTAGGTATATAAAAATGCCGTTACAAAAGGCGTAAAAAAACGACAAAACCTATAAATATTTTTATATAAAATGTTTTCTGTTCATCACACTACAGCTCTTTCTATTTAATTTTAAAGTCTATGTCAAAAACTTATTAAATAGTAACACTTATAAACCTAGTACTTATTAATTAATAAATATTGTATTTTGGATCACTCTGTATAGCTCGAGCTTCTATCTCGCTCTTATTTGAGAAGTGTGACAGAGATAACATTAAATACTTTTGCAGGCTACTTGACCGTTTTGTTTATATTTAATTAATTTGTTTTTGCCAAAAAAATTCGTAGTCAATGTTCAATAATTTAATTTCTTGTCATATCTTGACTTTGTATAATTAAGCATCGTACAGTGAAGTCTCTTGTCCTTTTTTCGTGTTATTTTTTCTTATTTATTTTGATAAGGAAAACCCTGGAAAAAATGCATATAATTAGTAATTACATAAATGATAACTTCTATACTTTTCGTTTCCCATCTATGTTCAAGCTCTATTTAGCTCGGAATGATTATAATATTTATTGTAAAAGAACGAAGCATTTTTATACACTACAACACTTTTAATTTAAAAACAAAGAAGGATGGCAATACTTTTTTATTACTTATTTAAAATACTATCAAGTAGCCTAAATTAATTTTTCAATCATATTTTAGCTAAATTTGTACATTAATACATAAAAAATTCTCATTACTTTGTGTTCAAATAAACCTTTCAAGGTTATTAAGTTCCTAATTGGTATTGAAATTACTATTCAAGCTAGATTTAATTAAAAATTACGAAGTATCAAATTATTTATAAAATTAAGGCCTTTTGAACTTAATTTTCTTCCTACGTTATTATTTTTATTTTAATTAATACTATTTGATTTTTAAACTTAAAGTTAAAGAAAGATGTGTATCTATAAAATATGTAATAGCCATTTTCTGAGGCGTGTCTTTTATATGTATGTATTTTCAAAAGAATGTATATAGTTGCTAACACAAGCTCTGACTAGCGTGGAACTAGATGGCGCTGTAATAAGCGTCCTGAAATTTATTTATTTATAGCGAGAACTTAACGATTCACGATTGTTAAAATAACGAACGATTATATGTTAAATACGTAGGTAGATAATGTTTAGTATGATTTAGTTTTATTTGCATTCATATATTGTATGATTGTCATATTTTGATGCGTTCTAAATAATATAAGCGTTTTACAGAGCATTGTGCGACATTTCGGTCAATGTCAAATTAAAGAAAAACATTTGTTAATTTTCTGTTACAACACATGTAATTGTACTTATCAAATGAAAGCACTACTTAGTACTTTTGAGAGTGATGAATAAAGAGAGATGTATAACGTCACGAATCTTTAGGGCTGAACGAAACCTGCGCAGAAGTCAAGAATAAGGTATCGAGGTGTTGGCGCGGCGCGCGGGGCGCGTGATCGTCGGGTGCGCGAGCGTTGATTGGTTGTCCCAGTCGTGTTGTCTTTCTCGCACCAATACGTCAATTACGACCGCGCATCGGTAGAATGATGCGCAGCTATTCTCGTTCAGCGCTAAACATCCGTGACGCGACCTACAGTTGAAATTTGAAACATTCAACGTTAAGCATTATGCCGCATAATGCGCACTAGTTTTATAATTGGAAAGCTGTATATCTGTATATACACAGAAAGAAAAGTCAAGAAATAGTGTTTTGACAAACATATTCACTCATATAGTATAAAATTATTTGAAAAACATGTGCATCTTTATTAAACTAGGCTACATATAGTGACACTTCTAATTAGTAGAGAAGAACCGTCAAGAAACTCTGTTAGTTGCTTTTAAAAGTGCCATCATGTTTCACATAATTCTAATTTAAAAATATTTAAATATTCAAACACACATCATATATTTTTTAATTTATTTTAGCATTTAGGTTTCGTTTTAGTCAAAATAGTTTTTAGTTTAGTTTTGATGTGATGTGTCTATGAATATATAATTTTTTAAAGAAGTAATTTTTTTTCAAGTGGAATATATCTATATCAACTGGCCTAAATATAGTGACAATTAATCGTCTATGACGAATATATTACAAAACAATAATGTACCACCCGTCCGGAAAACAGTCTCTATAGAGAAAAGTCGGTAAAATTCATTTGATTAATATTGCTAATTTCTTTTTCATTCATTCAAAGTAAATATGTATCTATCTTTATTGTTACTAAGCGAATAAAAAGAGACAGAACATCTCTCTTTTTTGTGGAATGAATGAACCCGGTTTAATTTTTAATAATATATCTATCTCTATAGATTTCTATCAAAAGAAAAGAGACGCAACATCTGTTTTTTTCTGATAAATTTTTTTTGATGATTGCTTTGTGTTAATTCATTTAGAATAGTATAATTGTACTTAGTATCACTGTGATAGACTTAATATATTAAATTATTAAAATAACATATTAATATATACCTACTGAGAGTACAAGTATTGATAATGTTGTTTATTTAATGAATATTTTTGTAATAAACAATTAACAATTATAAGGATTGTTTTATTTAAATTTGTTCCTTCAATTCGATTGTGTTTTTTCATTCAATATGAAATGTGCTAATCGATTGGTAAATTTTTTTACTTAAAATGAGAGATGAGGCAAAAGTTAGATAATTTTTTTCAAGTTTTTATAATAAGTTTATAATTGTAATGGAGGACAGCTGAACGGAGAACAAGGGGAAGAATTTGCGAAAAAAAGGAATAAAAGTGAGATAAGAGGGAAAAGGAAAAATGGGTTTCCTGTGCTTGCAATTACCGAAAGAAACACATATCTCTAAAGAGATATTTTCTACTATGGTCATTTTGCGAATTTCTCACAATCGATTTTACTATATAAAATATATTTTCTTTATTATTTTCCCTTTAACGATATAACTAATAATGATAACAGTAGGTATAGTAGTTAAAGTTATCATTTCGCCTTGACACCTAGACGCACGATCTTAGTACATATCTATGATACATTTGTGACCTAGTACTAATCTTATAGGCATTCAGACAAAATGTGTCCTATCTTTTTATTATTTTTTATATTTAATTTCGTGTATTGTGAGGTAAGTGTTATCAGATTTGAATTCGTTTATTTTATGTAATAGTGTTAATTCACTGGATTGGTTTAAACTTTAAAATTCCTTTTTTATTATAAAATACGCAGTTTTTCTCTTGAATCAGTCTATCTGATAAACATTAAGTCGGATGTAAATCGCTTGCGTACTTCTAAACATCTAAGCATAAGCACTATGGGACAGACAGAAAAATCGACTTTGTTTTATACTATTTAATGATAACGGAAAATGGTTGTACTATATGCCATATATGCTAGAATATTTATTAGGTATTTTTATTTAAATAGTAGAAGTAGTGCTTTAAAGCCATCGTACTTTTATAAATAGTCTAATATCTAAGAGTTTTTGCAACACATTTGTCGAGTCATTCTTATAGCATAGATTATGTTGTATTAAAATACAATGCGTGTTTGCTAAAACGCTGTGTGTATGTTATTAAAAAACCCCGCAAAACATTATTTCCAGACTTCCCTCGACAACGTAAACATCACGAACGAGTTGCTCAAATACGAGAAGTACATTAAACAGTCTCAAGATCTCGACAAGAGTGACAAGAGCTTGTTAAGCTCGTGGTCTTGTGACGTGCAAGTCATGATGGTCAACTTGACCACTCGATACAGACTGGACATGATGAGACATAAGGAACATAACTTTCAGCAAATCGGGTCGAGTAGAGTAAGTAAGAGAGAGAGAGAAAGAAAGAGAAATAAGAAAAAGGGAGTGAAAGAAATGGCGA
>JADANM010005714.1:247320-260317 GCA_026213755.1 Eurema hecabe
GCGCGTGCGCCGCGCCGCCCAGCCGCACCGCCGCCACGTCACCGCCCGCGCCGCACGACCGGGACACCACCATGCGGATCAGTGACGATCGGTCTATGATCCACACCTGTGGGGAAAAAGATTTATTAACATATGGTAAATGTTTTGTAATACCACGACGACTCAAAAGTTATATATGTAAATATTTACGTAGCCTAGTTGAATAAAGCAATCAATTTTTATGCGGATTTCTTAAGGTGATTTAAGAAAAGGTTTATGGGTATAAGAAATGAATAAAACCGGTGCTAGCATACTAATGTGCCCTGTATATAAATCAATGAATATACAGGGTGTCAAAAACTTAAACCCGAAAACTAAAACTGAGATAGTATCCCCCATGGTCATAGTTAAGAGTGTGTCTTGATTCTGATACAAATGATAAAAAAGTCATGTGATGGTTTAAATTTACATCCTATTTCCTGTAACGTTTTACGTTAACTATTTAGGACACTGAAATATATAATTATGCATGAACGATTTATTCCTAAAGTGATTTTTATGTTTTTTAAGATTTATTTACTTCTAACCTTTTTTGTGGTTATGAAATTTGGTCAGTTTCTTTAAAATGTTATATTATTTTAGAATCTTCTTAGTTCTTAATCACACTAGATACGAATGAACGGAGGCGAAGTCGCAAGTAACAGCTAGTTATGTTCCGTTTGTTAAACCTGCGGAGAGACATGGGGACAGTGCCAACGGTGCGCGCGCGTACTATCGCGCTTAACTAGCGTGAAGTAAGCGTCACAACTAATTATTAAGACGGGTCGCACCAGTTGCACGACGAACATCGAGCAGTCCACCAGCAACCTCTCAGAGCAACGCACGGCGCTGTCAGCAAGGTGAGTCCCTTTGTTTTTTCTCGTAGGAAGAGCAGCGGACATATTCCCTTATCCATTTTCTTTTAAAGTGATTTAATTAATATATAAAAGCCGGCTACTCACATAGAGCTGCGCGCGCGCCTGTCGCCGCGGTGGCGCCATCTCGCGCGCCACCAGCTCCAGCACGAAGCGGTCCTGGCGGTACTCCGACATGAGGCTGCTCGTCACCACGATACCTACCACATATGCTAATACATCTCTGACACGCAACAACCACGCACGTTTTATATATTTAATCTATACTAATATATAAAGCTAAAGAGTTTGTTTGTTTGTTTGAACGCGCTAACAGGAACTAGTGGTTAGAACTGAATTGAAAAATTGTTTTTTTATTAAATTGACTAGAAATAACTATCAAGAAAGGTTTTAGACTACATAACATCACGACTGATAGGAGCGAAGAAATAATGGAAAAACAAATCAACGGGGACGAAGTCGCGAGCAACAGCGAGTTTTATATATAAAGTATGTATTTATTAAGTGTAAGCAGGTATGAGAGCGCTTTTCAGCCGTTAAACTAAGGTTTGGCGAGGAACTTAAATTATATAAACAATTGTCATTTATTAAATTGTACTTTTGTTAAATAAATAAATAAACAAAACAAGAACACATTGCTAGTCGAATTAAGTCGCGGAACCAGACCGCCTCTACATATTATACTACATACATCTCTTTACTTAGTATAGAAAGTAGTAAATTAGTAAAGTATTGCAGAAAAAACCGGCCAAGTATCAGTCGCTTTTGCATACTGTCTACAAAGGGTATATGTATAACAAAAATTACGCTTGATTTGTGGAAACCCTCTTAAATATTTTGCTTTGACTTGTTTAAATATTTATGGTTAAAGCACAAGTAGATTCAATTTACATTTCCATTATTTGAGGTCGAAATCTAGCCTTTTAGTAGTTTGTGTGTGTAAAGTATCCATTATAGAGTTTGTGTTAGCTTTCTACTCAAAGCGACACTAGATGGCGTTGTACTAAAATTTCCTCTAAACAGAAAAATGAATTGAGTTCTCACCATCCTGAGTGATATTGAAAGGGGAAGGAACTACACTCCCACTGGACTCAGCGGCGCCAAATTTATATAAATTAGAAGCGCTGATCATGTAGATCAAGGTTCCATTCTCGTTCAGGTCCGGGTCGATCGCTTGTACCGATAGGATAGGCTCGCCAATACGTGCCGTGTGTTTTATTCCTGGAAAAGAAATTATAAAAATAAGCTTAAAGACAAAATTTTATTATTCATTTGATACTTAAAAATGTTATTCTTATAACGAATCTTTAGACACCTCATTCGTTAAAAACAGGTCAGTAGTTTAGGCGCTACGAATCCAGTTTTTTACCCGACTGCGCGCCACAAAGATAGGCCGATTTTACGATTCATACGTCAATCGATTTCTCTTTAAGGGATGTAATACGAGAAGTATTACTTATTAAAGGCGGCCTTATAAGTAAGAAGCTGGTTCTGCCAGCCAACAACAGCTAAAAAAAATATATTTTAGAAACATAAATAACTCAATTGTATATTTATTAAAACACTTGCCTTCACACAAAACCCTAGGCAAAAGAAATATGTATTTAGGTACTCTAGAGGTGCACTTAGAAAGGAATTCCCGAAATTCGTTTTGTATGAAAAATCCAAACCACTTAAGTTAGACGCTCGAAATTTGGCATGCAGGTACCTTAGTCAACTTAAAGCTTAGTTGCAATAGGATATTGCAAAATTCCTCGCGACCGGAAGTTAGCGAGGGTCAAAATTTATATGAAAATCCACGTGGACGCAGTCGCGGGCGATAGCTAGTCCAACAAAAAATCCATAGACAACATTTTTGTTTACTAAAATCTCTCACCAGAATAATAAACTTTCTTCTCGAACACGGGCGCGTTGTCATTTTCATCAAGCACGTGTATCTTGACTGTGGCCACGCCCCCGGCTGCGTTAGGATTATCTGTGGTCCCCAAGATGGCGGCCGACTGCTCCAGGAGTGGACTGTTGCTTGCGTACACAGTTATTGAGTATTGATCTTTCGTTTCTCTGAAAATTGTGAGTTATTATTGTTTGTTTCATATTTTAAATGTAATATATTTTTGTAGCCACATTTTGGGTAAAAGCCTCTTTCGTTCCTATAAAATTATAAATTAGTGTTTTCTTATTAAGCTAGATGCGTAGAACACTCTTAATACGCTTATTATTGTATCAGTAATTTTTTTTTAATCATGTCAATCACTAGATAAATTAGTTTATACTAAAAAATTAAATCTATAAAAATCAAAATATCACTGTAATATTAGGTATGTAATAAAAGTTTAATTATATAAATTTACCGACTACTAAAAAGGATTTAGAAAGATATACTTTCTCTACATAAATAATCGTTGAGGTAGAAATAATTTTTACTATTTTTTGTACATTACTTGTATAAAAGCTACTCCAGTAATCTTGTTCAAAATTTTTATTGAAGCTGTTACAAAAACATTTAAATAATAACTTACCTGTCAAAGCTAATATTAGCTCTAATAATTCCCGTGGTCCGATCTAACGTCAAGGCGCCATCTTGGTTCCCTTCGAGGACGTGGTAGAAAACTCTGCCATTCTCCCCGGAGTCTTTGTCTGTTGCTTTCACTGAGCCTGTTTAAATGTTATTCAATATAAATAAAGCTCAAATCAACAAACATTTTTTTTAACTTATGTAAAAAGTTAAGATAAGTCTGGTAGAGAATATCGTGTGGGAAACATCGTTCAGTATTAGTTTTATTTAGATAAATACTGGCTGTTGCCCTGGTGGGTGGACTCTCATATAAACTTTGATCCCCCTCCCCCCCTTATAACCCTTTTTTCCATTTAAAAAGTAGCCTATGTTTTATCTCAGGCTCTAGACCATCTGTGTATCAAATTTCATTACAATCGGTACAGCGGTTTTGCCGTCAAAACGTAAAATTATAAAAAGTTTCAATAGACCATTTGTGTACCGAATTTCATTCTAATCGGCTCAGTAGTTTTAGCGTGATGGAAAGACAGACAGACAAAGTTACTTTCGCATTAATAATATTAGTATGGATTATAATAGTGTTATATCTACTCAGTATTGTATACGAGTTACACAACTCTTAACAGAATTTCCGAATAAGATATTATATCATTCACTTCGATATCGAGAAGTTGTATATACGCTAAGTCTCGAAAAAATATACAAGCTCGATTCAGAACGATGCATTAGCTGTCGCTACAGGTACACCGAAGTTTGGGACTCCTAAATGGGTTAAGCTATAATAAACTGACCTATAATAATCCCAGCTGGCAGGTTCTCCAACACGCTGAAGGTGTAGGACTCAGCGCTGAAGAGGGGTTTGTTGTCATCATCGTCTTGGAGGAGCACTCGTAGCAGCCGCACGCTTTCGAACCGCCCCGGCGTGCCCTGGTCTGTGGCTACTATCACCAGCTGGAAGACATTACATCAATATTTATTAAGTGGTAGAATCATGCCGTTACAAATATAAATAAAGTAACGACCCGCCCCGTAGCTCGCATATTTTAAGCATTTATTTATTTTTAATTATTAACTATTTGTTATCAATACATATAATAAAAAACGTAATGAGTCGCCGTCTGAACATGGAAGATATATGAGAAAAAATATTATAGGAGACCTTTATTAATGCAATAGAACCCAAAACAATGATTTTTGGAATTTTTGTCTGTTTGTCAGTTTGTTTGTGCACGCTAATCTTAGAAACTAATCCTATCTAAATGGGCGTTTCAATGATACATTGTGGTAAGCTTAACTTAACATTTAGTGTTTAATTCATATCAATCGGTTGATAAATTAAAAAGTTATGGTAATTTAAAGAATCACGTTGAACTCGCTGAACGTTTGTTGGCGCGGGTCAGGCATTTTCAAAAATGCTGCCCAAAGTCACTTTTCTACGCGGGCGAAGTCGCTGGCACAGCTAGAAAAAAATAAAAACAAATAAAGACTAACCTGATACTCCGACTGCTGTTCTCTATCCAGGAAGGTCCTGGTCCTCAGTTCCCCGGTGTTCTTATCTAGGCTGAACTCCTGGGTTTGCTCCACATTCCGATTGTCTACTTTGAAGTAATACGACACCCGACCGTTTTCCCCCGAGTCGGCGTCTGTCGCTTTTATTGTAGCTATGAGGTGATCTGGTTGAGCGTTCTGGAATTATTTGGGGGAAAATGTTTTAGGAATGGCGAAATTTTTAGGTAAAAAAATAAATATCATTTTGGTGAAGGTTTCAAATTGCTCATATAAATAAAAAAGAAAAATTTAATTATATTTCAATTATGTGTAAGTATTTTGTAATGTATCTATTATTGTTTAAAGTTGCACTACGCCACCTTGTTGTTTATTATGTATGTTTTATCCTGACTTGGTTGCCTGGAAAAGATTACTCTTAAGTGATAAGGCCGCCAGTAACCTCAATGTTTTCTATTTTATAATGTTTAGATTGTTATGTGTAACGAAGTGTAAAATAAATAAATAAAGAGAGAGAGAGATAGTATAAATTAAAAATATAATTAAATTGAAATGAATTAGAACCATTCTCGTACTTTTAACTTGTAAAAAATGATGATTAACATCGGTTTAGCTGTTATCGACTTTTGCTTGTATATGAAAACTTTACAAATATATTTTTCCAGTGTGAGGATCGAACTCACGACCCTTGGCGCAGAAAGCACATGTGCTAATCTATACATCTATACATATAATAAAAACGTAACGAGTCGCTGTCTGTACATGGAAGATATATGAGAAATAATATTACAGGAGACCTTTATTAACGCAATAGAACCCAAAACAAGAATTTTTTAAATTTTTGTCTGTTTTTCTGTTTGTTTGTGCACGCTAATCTCAGAAACGGCTTAGGTGTTTTCAAAAATGCTGCCCAAAGTCACTTTTCTACGCGGGCGAAGTCGCGGGCACAGCTAGTAATAAAATAAAAAGATCTTCTATTCTTACCTCAGGGATTTCAATAGTTCTCTGGTCAGCTGGAGGTTGAACAAAAACTGGTGTATGTTTGTTCACGCTGACCACGAAAATGTCTACTCTAGCGGTGTCAGTGAAACCCGTGCCCGCAGAGTCGGTAGCGGTCACGGTTATACTGTACGTGGTGTTGCCGGTCACGGGTAGAGACGGGTAGATTATGCCCGTAGATGGGTCTACTGTGAAAGTGCCTGGAAAGTATTGTTGACTTATTATTTTTTGTTTTTGGAGTAGTTTAAAGAAGTCTTCAAAGTATTTCGCTTGCATGGCGTAGCCGGCCTATATTACAAACAACTAACAAAATAATACGGGATAAAAAACTAAAACTTAACTTATTTAAATTATAAGAAGTATCCAAATGTCACTCACACACAATAATAACGTGTCAAATGGTGGTAGGGTGAAACCCAGATTACTGACTGGCAGACAAAAATTTGATGTCGAGATGAATATATACCATCTCGAATAAACATCCCTAGTTTGTCAATTACAGAGCATAGTGCGACATTTCGATACGTCAAATTAAAGAAAAAAATTGTTAATTTCTTTGTCACTGCACATGTAATTGCACGGCACATGCATTAAGCGAAAGCACTACTTAGGACTTTTGAGAGTGCTGTATAAATGAATAAAGAAAGATGTAATTGAAACATTCAATGCTTCAACGTTGAGCATTACGCCGCATAATGCGCTCTAATGCTATAATAGGAAAACTAGGACACTGTATGTGAACACTAGTGCACTCACCCGGCGCGGTCTGCTCCGTAATGCTATAAGTGACCTCCCCGTTCTTCCCTTCATCCTTATCCTCAGCCAGCACTTGCAAGATGGCGGCGGGGGGATTTAGCTGTAAGTTCTCAGCTATGGTGCTTTTGTATACCTTCTGGATGAATATTGGCGGGTTGTCGTTGATATCTTTCACTTTTATATGTACCTGGAATAGAATAATTGTTCGTACAATAAAGGTTATTTTATCTTTAAACATGCTACCTTAATGAATAAGTCAATGATGATAAATAAATAAAATAAATATTTTCAGGACATTTATACACAGCGCCATCTAGTTCCAAGCTAAGCCGAAGCTTGTGTTATGGCAACTAGATAACGGAATAAATTACATATACATTACTTTTCTTTCGTAAATACATACATACAATACATAGCAACACTCAGACCCCAGAAAAATACAAATGTAAATTACAAATATATTTTTCCGGTGTGGGAATCGAACCCACGACCCTTCGCGCAGAAGGCAGATGTATTACCCACTGCGCCAAGCGGTCGTCGTCGTCGTGATGTTGACATAGTATTCATTTTAAGCTTAGTAAATAATTTATTGACAAATTCGCGCTAATTAGTACAATCGGCGCTATGGAAAATAAAAATACAATACGCATACATACGTAAATCTTTTAATTTTTTTATTAGAGTGTGTATAAAACAAATATTATTACATTTAGTAGATACTAGTCATGCTCCACGGTTTTACCTGCATAGTTAGAGGTTAATTATACAGATTATGTACTATCTACTTCAAACTTCATCTAAAACGATTCAGTAGTATTTGATATAGTGAGGTAACAAACATTGTTACATCCTCACAGACTTTCGCATCACTACATAGTATAAAAGCAGCTTTCTCTGTCTCTGTATCCCTTTTTTTAAATTTATTTTTTTAATCTTTAAAACTACGCAACCGATTTTCATGCGGTTTTTTTTTTATATATAGAGTGATTAAAGAGGAAGGTTTATATGTACCTATAATACGTGTATGATATATGTGAGCGAAGCCGGGGCGGGTAGCTAGTTAATATTAGTAAGAATATTTTAACTTACAGGAACACTAGTACTACGTCGATTGTGTTCAGGCGCCATATCTGAAGCGACGACCCGTAAATTGATATCCGTGACCGCTTCCCGGTCAATGTCACCGGATACCCGGATAATGCCCGTGATGGGGTCTATCGTGAAGGGGTATTCGCCGGTTATGGAGTAACGCACTTCACCGAATTCACCTGTTAAGAAAGTTTTTATTAGTGATTATTTAAATTTCTATTTATTTGATTCTTTATTTATCTAAGTTTTTAAATATTTAAAGGAATGGTTAATTATATATCTATCAGTGCTTTCTTAATTTAATTTACATATTTGAATAAAACTTTTAAAAAGGTATGATAGCGAAATTTTAGTTTTGTTCTATTTAGATGTCATCATAACATAATTTATATACTCTAAATACATTAACTGACTATATTATATGATATTACTATGGTTTTCAAACTGTTAGTATTTAGGAGCCACCATAAAACAAGGTACATTGTTACATATTCTCTTTTTTTTGTCTTTCTCTATTTATTTTTTATATTTTTTATTATACAGCGTTTTGTATGGTTTGAACGTATGTGTAATGTTTCTTTTGACGCCGCTTCTCAAAATGAGGATGAACCTACCTAACTTAGCCAAACAAAAAAATGAAATGAAAATGAAAATGAAAATAATTTATTCACTTAAATCACATTGTGATATTTATGAACGTCAAAACTAAAAATATAGATCAATACAGACATGTCGTTGCAGCCACACAATCTGCTTTGTCCAATACATTACGATATTGCAAAAAAAAATAAAAAGTTCTGGTTAACCTTTAGCTTTATAAAGACCCTCAATAAACTCCATAACCTACCTTCATCCTTATCCACCGCTGCAACCCCCACCACTTCGGTCCCCGGGGGGGAGTGCTCCAGCACCTCAGCGTCGTAGCTGGTCTGGTTGAAGATAGGCTCCTCATCATTGGTGTTGAGGACCCGCACGGAGACGCCGGCGGAGGTCCGCAGCTGCGGCACGCCCGAGTCGTACGCGACCAGCGTGAAGTTGATCGACTGGATCGACTCGTAATCGATTCGTTTGACGACTTTTACTACGCCTGTAAATATGTGAAATACGTCAATAAGTCGATCTAACCCTTACTTGTACTTCTTGACATTACTATATTTTATAAATACTTATAAATTAATAGTGCATTGGTTATGGGCTGGCGTTTTTCATTCCATCAGGAGTGCGTCCAGAAAAATACTAAAATTGTAATGTAATAATTAAGTATCACAATCACAAGTAATTTGCTAAATACTGGCAACATTTAAGCAATAGATTTGTTCATATTTGTGGTCGTGTGTACCTTCGTAATTAAGTGAAAAAAACCTATCCTTCCTGAAGCCGTATTATTAAGCTTTTTTCTCTACTTAAGAACCTCCTACTTCAAAAAAAAAATCTAAATCGTATTAGTTTTCATTGATCTATTTATGTATAACTTATCAACACATTTGGCTAATCTTTTCATATTAAAGAACAAAATTTGATTGTAATTATATTGAGACGATTCAATGACTTATTTAAAAAGCACTTACCAGTAACATTATCGATCTCGAAGTAAGGGCTGGGGGGGTGGATCACGATGGCAGATATAGGGGTCTCCACATCAGTAGCGCGGTACGTGGCCAGCACCGTGCCGAGCGGCTGCTCCTCCGCCAGCCGCTCCAGGTAGGCGGGCTGCGCGAACTGCGGCGCGTGCCGGTTCACGTCTACTAGGTTTATTATTAGTTCACCTGGGGGGAGGGGTCAAAGTGAGTCAAAGTCAAACATATCTTATTCAACGAGGCTGCCGTGTCGCTTTCTCTGTAACTGCATTGTATTGGCTATATGCTGGCGTTACTCTTACCATCAGGAGTGCGTCCAGTTCGTCTCCCCTCTTCATATTACAAAAAAAAACTATACCTACCCTATGTATATTTAAATCTTTAAAGCTACGTAACGGATATAGATGCGATTTTTTCAGTGGTTTTTTTTAATGGAGTGATTGAAAGGAAGTTTTTTATGTATAATACTTGCATAAAATATGCGTGCAAAGCCAGGGTTGGTCGCCCCGGATATACATAAAGGTTTTGTAGCACAGCCTAGCTACAACATTGGACTTATATTGCTAGTTTTTCAATTACAGAGCATCGTGCAATTTTTCCATCAATGTCAAGTTATAAAAAAAAATTGTTGTTTTCTGACACTGCACATATAATTACACGCATCCAGCGAATTTGAGATTTTTCGATTTATGATTGACGAAAGATGTAGATAAAACATTCAACGTTCAACATTATTCCGCATTATGCGGAATTATCCTTTAATTGAAAAACTAGGATATAACCTTAATTCCGGCCAAAGTTCACGCGCTGAACCTTAAAACCGTCAAATAAGATAAGAGAAAATTATGGACCAATTACTTTATCTCAGAAAAAATGTTAAAAACTAGACATATAAAGACATACCCTCAGTCCTCTGCATGCTGGGAGCGGAGGTATCACTGACTGACACGGGAAGGGTGACCACAGCTGCTACCTCCCTGTCCAAATGCTCGGACACCACCACTGTGCCATTGGGAAGCACTTCGAACCACGTGGCTAGAGTGCCGTTGTCTATTACCTGGGATTTTTATAAATTGTTTTTAGTCTATTTAAATATATTCTAAAATAAATAAAAAAAAAAAACAAAACTAACTTCTAGCCGCGGTTTTACCTAGGCTAGGCTAGGCTAGGCTAGGCTATTTTGAATGAAAAATCATCTAATCTGCATGCATTCCCAAACTTCAGACAAGTTTATTCATAGCATTCACTCACAAAGAGTCCCGCCATAAAACTAGTAGAATATTTTTATAAAACACATACCTATTTTTTATATTTAGTAAACAACCTACGTATAGAATGAAGGTTGCGCAGCCATATTGTCATAAATTGTTAGTATCTATTATCAATTGACACTTGTTCAATTTGTTATGTATAATAAGTTGGATAAAGTGGGTAGTTAGTAATAATGCTTTGCATAGAATATGTATTCAGTACCGACTACATACGAGGACATTAAACATCTAAATATTACAATATCTATTATTTCTGAACATAATACATATAATGTAATTTGTACTTTCGTTGCTGCGAACGCCAACCAAACACTCACCTGCTGTCCCCCTCTATCCACGGCGCGCACAGGCCCCGCCCCCCGCCCGTACAGCAAGGGGGCGGAGCTATCCGGGTCGCTGGCCAATAGCGAGTGGACGTGAGCGCCCACAGGAGCGTCCGCAGACACGTCCGCGCGCTGCAGCGGCGGCGTCAACACTGGCGGCTTGTCGTTCACATTGAGTACGTGGACCGTCAGCTCTGTGCTGCCGGAGAGGCTGGGGATACCTGTAAAAATTTTTTTATAAAGCGAAATATATAGATATAAATCTGAATATATATAGAGAGTCTGGTACATAGTTAATAGTATCGCCCATTTGATTAAAAATTGATTTCTACAACGAAATATCAACCTATTTAATTTTAATCTTATTGGAAGTGCCTTGTTTCAAACAAGTCTATTTACCAAAAGACCGCTTGTAGAAGTAAAACAACCTAAAAACAACACTTACTGCATATAGTGACACACGTTAAAAGAATTTACCTCCCACAAAAATAGCAATATTTAAATAAAGTATGTTACTAGTTATTATATTTCATTTATCTTAGTCGCGACTTCAAAAGTCACTTACATATGACGTAACTTTAAGAAATAAGGGGGGGGGGTACAAAAAAAGTTACAGAGAAAAGGGACGGGGGGGGGTAAAATCCTTAAAAATACCGTTATTTAATAACTTACCAGCATCAGTAGCAACAATAACTATCCGATACGTATTCCTCTTGTCGTAGTCCAGCCTAGCGGCTACGGTGACCAGGCCAGTGGTGGGGTGGATGGTGAAGGCGTCCAGGGCACCCTTCTGTATGGAGTACTTGATCTCGGAGTTCACTCCGCTATCCAGGTCTGTAGCGTGAACTGCCGCTACTTCTGTACCTAAGGGGGAAATAGTCTGTCTGTAAAGTCAGTTTACTGATGAAACTTGAACGTGATAGCATCATAAGAATATGATGGAATGGTATCATTTTTCCCAATTGTGTCTTTTTGTCGCTCGTCCCACGCTCTCGCTTGCACTTCAAGCTTTAGACGGAGTCATGTTTCAAAGTTTATATGAAAGTCCAGATATCTTATAAGCGATTAAAATGTGCAAAGATAGAACAAATCTAAAATTGAATAGTAATTTAGTTCAACGTTAAAATTGACTAAATCTTCTGTTAGTTGCTCCTTATTATTGAATCACAAAGTTTCATTTCTCTATTGCCCCTTTACTTGGTTCAGAAAAAGTCGATGAACATTATATATTTATTTAGGTCTTCGCGACACAGTTTCGCCTAGTGTGAAAGCCACTGATGTGTGATATGTAATGTATGTTGTTTAAATAAATTTTTTTTTATTCATTTTTCATTTTTTCATGCATTACCTATCTCCCTATCTGATTCAAAGTTGATCATGACCATGCATGCAACAAGAGTTAACTTATGTAACACGGTTGAAAGGTTGTCAATACTTACCAATGGCGGCGTCTTCAGTGATATCAGCCTCATATCTATCTGTGTCGAAGGCTGGCGCGTGGTTGTTGACGTCTCGAATTGTTATCTCGACTCTGCACGTTGTGTTGAATATCCCGTCTGATGCCTAAAATAAATATATAATATAAGTATTTATTTTACCCGGTAGTTGCCGTTGCAATACCGGGGCATACCGGGCAATACCGGGGTATAATGTACCTTATGCGTTAATCCAAGGTCTTATCTAAAATTAGTTTCAATTAAACTTTATTACATACATCGCCACATTCCGCGTTTAAATATTGTGACGTAAGGCTTTCTAAACAATGATCAGTGCCTGACTTTGAAAGGCTTTTATTTTTCTTTAAGGTTATACTGATTACAATGGACACACATAAGAACATCTAAAATGTTTATAATGTTTATTGTTTCCATTGATTGTCAATAATATATAATAAACACATAATGCTGTACATTCTAATACCCCAACAGATTTCTATTTAAATTTTTAAAAGAACTGCTGCAACGTTTTTTTAGGTTGAATATATCAATTTTAGTTAGTTATTTTAATTGTCTTTAAAATTGAGATATTCATTTATAAATAAATATCTCAATAAACACCCATTATCTCT
>JADANM010005714.1:266035-276363 GCA_026213755.1 Eurema hecabe
AGATATTCATTTATAAATAAATATCTCAATAAACACCCATTATCTCTTTCTTTCTCTCTCTCACATACACACGCACAAATAGACCCATACACACACACACACACACACACGCGCGCGCAAACAAAACATCATAATACTCACCAGTACAGTCAATATGATCCTATTATCGTCAGTAGAGTGTACACCACCGGTTTCCGGTCGAACCAGTATCCGCCCGGATGTCGGGTCAATCCAGAATGGATGGCCCGGCGGGTCGATGATGGAATACCGGATGTCGGATGTGGCATCCGGGTCTCGGGCTTGGACCTGGTTATAAAGGTAAAGAAAAGGTCATTAAGGCTTTCTTAATGCACGGGTCAAATGAGGCTATAAGAGTCTTTTGTCTTTGACTTTGGCCTGGAGGGAAAGAGATAATAATAAAATCTTAAAAAAGTCTTAGGTTAAAAAGTTCTCTTTTTGATAATCCAAAGGTATAATATTTTTTTTAAAGCTTTTGTTTCTTTAAGACTCTTTGTTGACGCTTAAATAATATTAAACCAAATAGCTTACAAAAATGATTTTTAATGAAATTTTAAGCTTATTGTGAAAATAATCTAAGAATTAAGGCATAAGTATTATAACGATCGTAAAAGTTATAAGAAAAAAAAAGTTTCAAATTAGTTTTTTCTTGTGCCACGTTATAGTTTTAAATGAGCGATATGTGTGTGTGTGTGTGAGTGTATGTGTGTGTGTGCGTGTGTGTATGTGCGTTTGTGTATGTGTGCGCGTGTGTGTGTATGTGTGCGTGTGTGCGTGTGCGTGTGTGTGTGCGTGTGATGTAACCTGCAAGTCCGGCTCGAACTTGGTAGCGTCCTCGTCGATGGAGGCCCTGTAGGCGGCGGTGAGGCAGGCGGGGGGACTGTCGTTGGAGTCCGACACCGCGATGTGCAGCGGCGCCGCGCGCGACTGACCTCTGCCGTCTTCATCTGTAGCCTGATACAAAGAAAACATAACATTATGCACTCAATTTTTCTTGACGGCCCATCTTTATCCCTCGCTTGACAAAAAAAAACCTTAAATTAGGTTAATGTAGGTACTCAATTTTTCAATTACTTAATTGATGGTCTTTAAGACAAAGACTTTTTACGACTAGGGGTGCTTCTTTAAGCACCCCTAGTCGTATAGATACATAATATATTTTTTGAAAAGTTCGGCAACCCACTCTAGAGCTGTCAAGCTCCGCGACGAAGAAAATACATTTTTTGCCAATCAAGCATTAGTAAAGAAAAAAAAATATATAAAAATTAAAAAAGAGTAAAAAATAAAGTCCCACAACCAAAGTAACGTAACAATGATCCGTGGTTTCATCAACCAAATTCACAAATTTGTTTGGCTCCACGACCACTGCTTGCTGCCTTGATTTTCTAAATTAAATAACATTATATATATGTATACTAAGCTAGTGTTTAGTTTAGTATACAAAAAATGTTATATACGCCGTAAATTTAATACGTATTAGAATTTTTGTTTTTATTGTATGAAATAATGTGTAAATATGTATTATGTGGCTGTGCTTTTTAAAATAAATAAATAAACATTACCTTATACTGCAAGAAGTAATCCTTCCTAGTCTCGTAGTCCAGACAGGGGGGCTTCCCCGGGGTGGCGCAGGGGGCAACCGTAATGACCCCACTTCTGTTGTCTACGTGAAACAACTCCGCCCCATTCCCCGATAACTGGTAAATTATGCCTTCTGTACCGAATCTGGAAAAAAATGTATGACTAATGCCGGAATACTGAAACGCAACTTAAAATTAAGTACAACTTAAACCAGTCCGATCTGACAGTTCGCCATACAATTCTGATAAAATAACAAGTCTTAAGGCGTCCTTAAATTATTTGCGTATCACAATTATAACCTTTTTCTAAAACGCTGTAACTCCTTTCTATAATATTATATAACCTTTCTCCAATGCACTATGCGGTACTAAGATAATAATTAATTAATTTAAAAAAAATAAAATAAAAACCGACTTCATGATAATACCTATTCAACAAAAAAATAATCGTTCAAATTGGTTCGTAATCGGCGGAGATATTGCGTATGAAAAAGTTCATCCGCAATTTTCCACCCTTGGGGGTTGTTTTTTTATTATTAAATTAAATGGGACCACCCTTGAGGTATAACCTATACGCCGAAAAAAAGATTTGTACAAATCGGTTCATAAGAAAAAAAAATATACGGATCGAATTGAGAACCTCCTCCTTTTTGAAGTCGGTTGTAAATGTTAAAAACCAAATCCTGTTATAACTGAATTTAAAATTAAATTGATTTAAATTTGTATTGAAAATTGAATTTAAAATTAATTTGAATTTAAAATTAAATTGATTTAAAAATTGATTACGATTCATTTGACGCCTCGCAATTGAAATTGGGTCAGTTTAAAATTTTGTAGCACAAGTTACCTGCCAGTATCCCGGTCAGTAGCCCTTATAGCTACTACCCGGGTACCTCCCGGGGAACCTTCAGCCACGCTGGCGGAGTCCGGCTGCTCCACGAACTGGGGCGCGTTGTCGTTGACGTCACTGAGAGATATGGTCACACTGGCTTTGGACGAGAGACGAGGGTTTGTGTGGAGCTCTTCGGCTATTACCTGAGTTTTAAAGATTATTTATTTATTTTAAAATTTTATATAAAAATAATAACACAAAAATAACATGTACAAAAGGCCTTATTGTTAAGTAGTAATCACTGCCAGACAACCTGAGTATTACGGAAAATGAAGAAAAATATAATATCCATAATAAATAAATACATATAATATAAATAAACTACATAAACATACTAACTATACAAAGTTAGCTAATGTTAGAAATGTGTCTGGAAGAATTCACTTTTTAACGTTAAGGTCGCTTATTTATCTACTTTGTACATTCAGTCAGTAAGTTGAACGGTAAATGTAATAAAGGGTAAATAATAATTACTCACTTCTAAAATAAACTTCCTCTGGTTAGGGTCTTCATAATCCAGGGTAGAGTTAAGCCTGAGGGTGACGGTGGCGCTGCCCGTGGCGGTGCTCGGCTCCACCAGGAACGCGCCCATCTCATCGGACAAACGGAGGGAGAATACCGAGTTTAGACCCTGGAAATGTTGCATATTGTCTATAAATAAGAGGGTGCAAACAACCTGGCGCGTCTTCTGATTGTAAGTGATGACTGATGAGTATCGCCTTTTAGGAAAAGGTTTTTTTTTGAAGAACATTATTTATATGGTACAAATTATGCTATACAATATACTATATATTTCTCACTTATAAGGCAAATTCAAGTCAAATATATCTTTATGCAGCTAGGCACATATATGTAGTAACACTTTTGAATCACTACAATCATTTACTACCAGTTTGGAAGGCAATTTCTACGAAGAAGAGCCGGCAAGCGCTCTGATAGTCCCTCTTTATTCCAAGGGATTTTGTCTTCAATATATCTGTTCATGTTAAAATAGGGATTTTTTATCAAGGCTTTTAAACTTAGAATTATTGAGATCCTAGACTCCTTAATCCTGAGTATAGACCACTCACCACATCAGTATCCGTGACCACCATATCCAAGTTAGGCAGCGGAGTCCCCACAGGTAGACTTTCAGGTATCTCCACGTAATACTCCCTCTTGTTGAACCGAGGTGGTTCATCGTTGACATCTTTTATGGAAATGGTCACGGTCGCTACGCTAGATGTCAGGTTTGATATTACTGGTATACCGTTGACTATTTCTGATGCCTGTAAAAGAAAATAATACATAGATTTTTTTTTATATTAGGGTTCATCAAACCAATGGAAATTCTTAAGGTATAAATTGTAATATATTGTAAGTTATAGTGCGCGTCATTTATGTTTAGCGCTGGATGAGAATAGCAGCGCATCGGTAGAATCGCGCTCGTAATTGACGTATTGGTGCGAGAAAGACAACACGACTGGGACAACCAATCAGCAACCAATCATCGGAACTCTTGATATTATATTAAAGTATCATATATGTATGTGGCATATGATCAAGAGTTTCTCCTGGCAAACAATCACCTCTGCCCATGAAAAGTCGCGAAGCTAAATGCCTCTGACTTAGTTGACTAAAATAGATATAGATAGAGATATAGATACCTATAAAATAGAATAAAGGAATCACGAAAAATGGCCTCCAGTGTTATCACAGCACGCTAGTTGTTTTTAGAAGAGCGGTAACATATAACTAAGTCTGTAATAGAGTAATAGTGTTAAGTTAAAGCAACCTAAGTGAACTTACCCGCACAGTAAGATTAAGTGGTGAAGAAGGGTCAGCCAAAGCTTCTCTATCCAAGGGTTTAGCTGTTTTTAGCTCACCAGTCTTGCTGTCCAGCCAGAAGAAATCCAGGGGGTCTGGAATACAAGTGAGAAATAAGTTTTTGAATGGGCAATCTACCTATAATAACTTGGTTTTATATACATTAACTAGCTGGAGGCTCGTCCAACATCATCAAATTTTAATACAATTTCCAAGTCTAGAATAGCGTTAAAATGAACAAGCAAATAGCTACATATTATATTGGTATAGGTTTTTCTCTTTAGATTTGTAAAGTACAATAAGTTTGATCACAGTGAAGTGGTATGACTACTTTGTCCTTATACCCCGACACTTACTTTGGACTGGATGGCGCTGAGTAAGAAGCGTCCTTTGATATTTTTGTTATAATACTTTTAGCATAGACATATAAAGCGTAGACTGATAGTCCATTAATAAATTAATTATCGGTCATAGACAATGATGCACTACTTTTAACAACGATAACGACGATAATTTCTTTTAATGATGGCACCTTTTTATCAATTATAATGGTACTTTTTTTAACAACGAGAATGACACTTATTTTAACAAGTATAATGACACTGTTTTTTTAACTAATATAATGGCACTGTTATGCTATAAGAATCATTTAATTAGTCATACTTACTAGTAATCAGTTGTAGGCTTACATCCCTCGGTTGAGCTCGGTCAGCATCCCTAGCCTTTATGACCAGAGCTACGGAACCGACCGGGGCATCTTCAGACAGACTTCCACTTAACCCCCCACTGAACATCGGGGGGGAGTTCTGAACGTCCATCACTTTGACCTCCACGGGGGCTGTAGAGTTAAGGGTACCGTCCTGGAGAAAGAAGAGTTGTTATAAATCCCTACTAATATTGTAAATACAAAAGTAACTCTGTCTGTTACGCTTTCAAGACAAAACTAATGAACCGATTGTAAAGAAATTTGGTACACAGATGGTCTAGGCCCTAGAGGCCTGAGAAAAGACGTAGGCTAGTTTTTAACTGGAAAAAAGGGTTATAAGGGGAGGGGTCAAACTTAAAAACTTAAAAATTACAATTTTTGCTAATTTCTTAAAATTATCGGTCTATCCAATGTTCATGAACGGACAAGGAGATGAAACAGGTAATTCAGAGTAACCTCCTGTTCATAGACACTTCGAGTATAATTTTTTTTTATAATTTAATATTCGTGCGATCAGTCCTTTCGACTATGAACAGACTTGTTTTAAAATTTTGGGCTTGTGGGGAGATATTCCAAGTATAAAAATAAATGCAAAATCAAACTCACTGTAGCCAGCAATTGAAACTGGTAGTACTGCTTCTCGTTGTAATCCAACGGTTTCCTTAAAACCAACGCCCCTTGATACCTGTTGGCTGTCGACTGCAAGCTCACTACTTCAAAGTAGTCGCAGGCTTCAGGCCACTGAAAATGATTAATCATTGATTAAGCAAAATAGGTAGCTATAGACGTATAACACATAGACTGATTGCCTGTATTTAGGTAAGTGTAAAAAACACATTCTCTATTCTTCTTTTCTCGATGACAAACAGACAAGCCCCTCGATGACACGCAATGCTAATTTCACAATGTTGCTGCTATAAGAAATTTACCTATAAATGGGGAAAATGTGGGAGGGTAGTACCACCCAATTTATGATATTAAACTGATGATCATCTTGTCAAATTAAATCATTTTATTCTCATGAATTTGTTTAGTAATAAAAAATAGATTCACCCGCTCATTGACCACACAGCCAACTTCAAGGCTGTCCCCGACAGAATCCTGGTCTTCCACCTCGATTTTTGTGAGTATGGTTGTGCCTATCACCTCGTCTTCAGGTACATCTACTTCATAGGGACTCTGAAATGTTTAATGAATATGTTAGACATTACATGGTAAACCTTATCTATATAATATATAAGACAGGGACAAGTTAGTTACAACACTTATAACTCGAGATCGGCTGGACCAACGTTCACGGTTTTTGGTTCATTGGATTTATCCCCACACCGAATAGCAGAATACATCTTAAAATAATTGAAAACTAAAAGAGGGGAAGGGGAGAGGGTCAAAGTTTATATGAAAGTCCTCGCGGACGGAGTCGCCGGCAACAGCTAGTTAAGAATGATGAAGAGTTAAGAAGGTTCCTTTTTCCATGGAAATTCAGTGCAGATTGTTTTATTTGAGAAATAAGTTAAAGGAAAATGTATACTATAATTATTGAAGATCGAATATATTGTATTGTAATTGTATCCAACTAGACGGACCAACTTAAAATTTATATAATTTTTGGGAAAGTGTTTTCAAAGTAGTCAAAAGTGAAAAGTCCATTTTAAAGATAGTCATTTTTCATATCTTTTTGGATAAGTATGTGTAGTTGAAAATTAAATGCATCATTTAAAAACTGAATCAAAAGTTGTTAGGTACTATTGATTATATTATTATATAGACAAATAACTAAAAAACCAATTACACTACCAAAACTATAAACCACCAACATTGCATACATTTCGTAGGTACAGCAGAACAGACTTACATTTTTGAAAGTAGGTGGGTTATCGTTTTCGTCCAACACTATAACTATTGCGTTCTGGGTTTGCACCAGGTTGATAGCCGCATCTGGGTCCAGACTCTCGATCACTACTAGGAACTTTATCGTATCTTCTTTCTGAAAAATTATTAGTAATATTAATATATATAAATTACGTGACACCGATGACATTATATAATAGACTAGCCGTTGCTCGCGAATTCGTCCCCGTCGATTTCTTTTTCCATTATTTCTTTGGTATAAATGGTCTATTCAATAAAAAAATATTTTTTCAATTCGAAGCAATGGTTCCTGAGATTAGCGCGTTCAAACAAACAAACAAACAAACTCTTCAGCTTTATAAATTAGTATATAGATATAGATATGTTATACACCTACAAATCAACCGAAAAAAGTGTGTTCCGCACAGCAGCGGCACATACATACAAGTCAAAACGATAGAAAGAGATAAATGATAAAACCGATAAGAAAAAAAGAGGTAGGTAGTTTTGTCAGTTGTGCGTGAATGCACCGGCAACCTAAAGGTAAGACGTCCTAATTAGAATGTTTTTGCGTCTTCAAAATTTTATGACGTATGTAATATAATATCATTACGTTGTTGTTGTTGTTGTTGTTGTTGTTGTTTGTCCGCAATTGACTCTTAAACTACTGAACCGATTTTAAATTAAATTTCTACACCGTGTGCAGCTTGATCCAACTTAAAAGATAGGATAGCTTACATCCCGGTATTGCCCCGGGAACGGGAACTACGCAAGTAAAACCGCGGGGAACGGGTAGTTAAGTTATAATTATAATAAACAAAGCTTGTATAAAAATAATTTAAATGAATATTTCATAAACATTAAACGCTTATAATTGAACAATTACAATTAAATATTATGCTAATGCAGTCATAACAAAATGCATAATAATGTTTTTGTACCATTGTGGTATCGTAAGGATATAATGGACGGCTTTGTTTTATATCCGAACTTAGATAGTATTATCTAAAGTAATGTTTAAAGAGGTATAGTTCGCGTCACGGATGTTTAGCGCTGGACGAGAATAGCTGCGCATCGGTAGAATCGCGCTCGTAATTGACGTATTGGTGCGATAAAGACATCGCGACTGGGGAACCAATCAACGCACCCGACGATAGCGCGCCCCGCGCGCCGTGCCGTCCCCTCGATACCTTATTTTTGACTTCTGCGCAGGTTTCGTTCAGCGCTAAAGATTCGTGATGCGACTTATACATTTTGTGAGTTGGTCATCTCGTAGGCGCGTCGCCTTTGGCTCTTATTTTAACATATAGTCCAGATTTGTTTGTTGGATTGAACGCGCTAATCTTATAAGCTCGCGAGCAAAAGCTATTTATTCATGTAACTGTGTCCTGTAGCATTTCCCGTGTTAAATCTATGTTAAAATGTTTATCCCATTTTTCAACCCTTTGTTGAATCTTTTATATCACAATAAAATGTATTAGTGAGCCTATTTCCTTTCTTAAACCATTTCTGTTCTAAATGTAATCAAAATATGTCCAGTATTTTCGAAGCCTATACATTGTAAACAGACAATCAAGTCTTTCCTTTTAACAAATAAGTATTAATATAATAATAATACCTCTCTATCCAGTGGTTTAACGAGTGTAACTTCTCCCGTTTTAGTGTCCACACTAAACTTGTCTGTCCCCACCAGGCCGTATTTAATCTGAAAACAATTATAATACATTAGCTAACATTTTACTAAAATATAGCCACTAAAATTAATTAAAGGTTAAAGCCACGAAAATGAATTCCGAACAACATAAAAAATTACCTTGTAGCACGTTAGTAAATTTACGTTTTAGAATATTTTCTTAATTATATAATTTTAATTAAATAAATGAATAAATTTCTTACCGGTAATCCATCTGGATCGGAACCCAGCAACGTATAGACGACATCGCCAACTGGTGTACTCTCTGATAGGGCCAGATTGTTCATATCCTGGATAAATACTGGCAAACCTTTTGAAGAGCCTGAAATTGATACCAAAGTTTTCTATAATGCACATATTAAATAGTATAGGGCGTAGCGTATGGCCTTGTGGTACCCCTCCTTAAAGATGATAAACTTCTTTATAACATTTTTACAGAACATCATTTTTAAAAATTGTATATACACTGAAGCTTTTTTTTATCAAAGGTTTTTAATATTTGATACGCATATCCAATTTATGAGTTAAAACTGTTCCAACTAGCTTATCAAAGGCTTTGAACAGACCTAAAGGATTTACAAATAAAACCTATTATAAAAATCTAAAATTAAAATATTCGTAAGTATTTTTTAGTTCCGTTATATCCGGTGACTTTTGGAAATGTTCTCCTTTTGCTAACAAAGAGCGTATTGTGCGAGTTTTAGCACAAGTGGTCATACACCGTTGCTAATTAATTCGTGTTCTCACTTCTCATCGTAAAAGCGAAAAATGAGAGCCGAAATAATAAGCCTTGTCCGCAAGTGTATTTATTATTCTATTGAGATGATTGGGCGTAGATTCCAGGTAAGAAAATACTTAATACGACCTTAAATATGGCGCTAGCTCGTATATTTTAAATTTGTATGTAATGCCCTGAAAGTATGGCGACATTTAGTTTGCGCTGGGTTGGTGATTGTTAATAAATGCTTATAGTAATATACGTGATATTGTAGATTCTACAATAAATATTCAATGTTTGACTGCGTAGACTCTGTATTGGTAAAAGAATTTCTAAAATTAACCACTATTTTTCATCAAGAAAATTAATAAAACCTACAAATTTAAATCATACTCTCATCGGGTATTTTGTTCATTTCTAAACGAAAATAAACAATAAAACGACTAAAAGAAAAGTATGACTCACGATACGGGTTATAATTAAGAAATAAAATTATATAATAATATTATATTTCTTTCTAGGTTATCTTTATATAATTTTCAAATCAACATAAGAAGTTTTTTGTATCATTGAAAGTAATAAACAGCTTTTAATTTATTAATGAATATTATACAAAATTAAAGCGTATTACCTGTTCGTAATAACACACTCGCCCATAACACAACTGGTAGCCATATCGACGTCATTTTGATCTGAAACAAGGACATTTAAAATTAATATATTATAATAAACACAGGATAAATTTGCATTTAATAGTTACTATTTTGCATTTGGATTCCTTTTGAGTCTTGAATCACTTATAATATGCATAACATATTCATCATATACATATACATGTGGATCCGTTGCAGATCGCTATTTTTAACCGACTTCAAAAAAAGGAGGTTTCTCGATTCGACCGTATTTATGCTTTTGTGTGTTTGTTCGGGCATAACTTCGCCATCTGTGAACCGTTTTTGATGATCTCTTTATTATTTAATCATTTTCATTTATTTATTTAATCATTTAATCATTAATATTAACAGATTATCATTAACATCAGATATAATTGTGGTCACCCGACT
>JADANM010005714.1:305742-316440 GCA_026213755.1 Eurema hecabe
ACAATTAGAAGGATTTCCATATTACAGCAGACTTCCATATTACTATTAGAAAACAATGTTATAACGAGTGATCGAATCACGGAAATATATCGATTTTATTACTCGGTAATTCTAGCCCGTGGTTTCTAAGCTTTCACTCTCAAGGGTCACGGGTTCGATGCCTGCGTGACGTTCCGCGAATATTGCTTCTGTTTCGTTGGTTATTGACTTTCAATACAATAGCTATTGATTTTAATTTTTCTATTGTTGAGTCTGAGTAGTATCATGTTTTGGTTATCAGCTTTTTTAACCGACTGCGATGATTAAAGATGGGTAATGTTGTTGGTAAGTGTCAAGCTATGGTCTTATTTAACCGCCTAGATATAGACAAGATAAGGGACATGTATGTATGTTTGTACTTTTTATTGTAGCTCTTAAAATGCTGACTGGATTTTAATGAATGCGGTGTCAAAAGCAAACTTAGTTTTATTTAAAAGTTAAACTGAATAGTTCAATATTACATTGGTAGTTTAATAGTTGTAGTATTTACTTGGTACTGACTTCAAAATTATAAAACTATATTAATACTAAATGTAAATAAATGTACTGCTTAAATATATTCGTAAAACTGTTTTTGGATATTAGTTTGAAGTTTATATTTTTTTTTTTTAAAAAATTTTTCATATTTCACGTATTTATTTAATTTGAATATTTTAAATATTAAGACATTAAAAGCTTTCAAAAATGATGCTTAAGTACGGTTTCGGGTAACGGGTACGTCCAACCGTATACCCGTAACCACAGCTAGCTAACAGATTATTACATCATCTGAACTTCGAGTTGAGCAATTGGGATGATCAAAAGAAATACTCCGTGGTCTATGGTGAAGGTTACGTAACAAATAGTTTGATTAGAAATTGATTGCACTTAGATTATGGTGTGCTTTAATGATGTAGCATGGTTTTAAATTAGATGCCGTTGTGCAATTGTTAAGTGCATTTTTACGAAGTTTTAAGTATCTTATATAAAAAGGGTTTATTTGGTACTAGCAATATTAGATGATTATAATGTATGGTGCCATGTGAGAATGTCTTTTAGCTTTAGGATCATATATTTTATATTTTCCTATTAAGTTAAGATTTTAAGTAATTTTCAGTTTAAAAGAGCAACTATCAGAGTCTCTTGACGTTTCATTTTTGTAAGCTGATGGTAAATTATTGTTTTGTAATACTATGAAGACGCTTTACTATAATATGTAGCTTAGTTGAATAAAGATATATTAGATTTTGACTTTAGACACCACCCTCAGACATTTTCCACATTTATAGGGTAAATTTCTTATAGCAGCAACATGATCGGTAAGCTTGTCTGCGTGCCATCGAGAACAGAAGAGAAGAGAGAGAGAGAAATAGACAATGTGTTTTTTACACTTACCTAAGTAGTTTTGACTTCACTTACAGCGGATCGATAATTAAGGAATTTTAATTATTAAAGCCTTTAGTACATTAAGACATTTCTATAGTGGCTTGCTTGCTATTGTTATGTGTTTAGATTTTCACTTGACGACATGCCGAGTGACGTCACGTTAGTTCACGTTGGCTCATTAGTTATCCATTAATCTGAATTACCATGGATAATGAATAAAGCATTGCACGTGAAAAGGAAAGTACATTAAAAAGTAATTATATATCTTTGACTTATGAGGTGACGAGCTTCTGTTTAACTTCCTTAAAGTACAACGTATAGGTTATTACTTCAAATTTATTTATTAACTAGCCCCGTTGATTTCTTTTTCCATTATTTCTTCGCTCCTATTAGTCGCAGCGTGATGTTATGTAGCCTAAAGCCTTCCTCGATAAATTGTCTATTCAATAAAAAAAGAATTTTTCACTTCGAACCTAGTCGAGTAGTTCCTGAGATAAGCGCGTTCAAACAAACAAACTAATATAGATACTGATAAATTATATATCAGTTTTATTAATAAAACAAAATCTATAATGTCAAGGACGTATGTAGAAATTATTTAATTGTTCTTTCATAATTTTGAAGTCCGTACCAACTATCAAGTCAATAGTACGTAAAAAAATCTATATAATAATTTTTTTTTTTTATAATATGAAGAGGGGAGACGAGCTGGACGCACTCCTGATGGTAAGAGTAACGCCAGCCCATAGCCAATGCAGTGCTACCCGGAACTTTGCTATAAAGCCCAACTCCGGGCGGTGCACTACACCGACAAATAAATCTATCTAGTCTAGTTGTCTACACTATCGCATTAGAATCAAATTTCTGTAAGGATAGATGTAAGTATTAAATACATAAATAAATAACATGCAAAACGACTTTAGTCCAATATCGTATAGCGATTTTTCAACAGAGCTCTCGAGCGAATAGATGCTATCATACCATCGGGTGGTACAAAAATTTGAGATGGCTATCACCACCAGAAGCTGGCAGATAATTGCTGCCACTCGATACCATCGATACGGATATGAAAGTGACTTTTAATTTTAAATTATATTTTTTATTACGATCGGGAATCCAGTTTAGGATACCCGCCAATATATGTGACAACTAGATTAAATAAATTTAATTTTCCTTTTATTTAAATTGAGTTATTGTTTGTGGCCTGGCGGGGGTAAGGACGAGTCACTTTACTATGTCTTATTTTAGTAACATATAATAATTGTTTTTTTTAATTCGATATGTTGCTTCATACACACTATATTACTACTACTCTACACGCTGTAAGAAAAATAAATAATAATAATAAATATTTTCAGGACATTTATACACAGCGCCATCTAGTTCCAAGCTAAGCCGAAGCTTGTGTTATGGCAACTAGACAACGGAATAAATTACATATACTTTTCTTTTGTAAATACATACATACAATACATAGCAACACCCAGACCCCAGAAAAATGTATCACTATAATGTAAATGATATTTATATAATATTAAATTTATATAACAAACTCGGGACTCGAGAACGGCTGAAACAATTATAATTAAATATAGCGACAAATTTTACAAAGCAAATAACTTTAAAAATATTTTAAAAGTGTTTACTTTGTAAAATTCATCGCGACACCAAATAGCAGAATCACCATTTTAAAAAATTGGAAAATTTTACGGGTAGCACTGCATTGGCTATGGGCTGGCGTTACTCTTATCATCAGGAGTGCGGCCAGCTCGTCTCCACTCTTAATAGTATAAAAAAAAATTAAAACGAGAATAAAATACATCAACAATTTATTTTCATGGGTTTCGTCTCTATCAAAATAAGCGATTCATATAACTGGAAGGAAACTTTGTTAGATCCTCTGATAAAATAATAAAGCTATAAGTTTATATTTAAATTTGAAGAATCTTTCGTGATTGAAACCGCCGACGCAAAAACGACGGGATGTTATAAGTTTGACGTGTATCTGTCTGTCTGAGACAACGTAGCTCCCAAACGGATGATCCGATTTTAATGCGTTTTTTTTGTTTGAAAGGTATATCCTTCAAGAGTGTTCTTAGCTTTGTGTGCTGAAAATCGGTTCAGGTCTTCAAGATCATCAGGTCGTTTGTTAGGTGTGATAGGAATGTTACACGCTCAGCTTTCTTGCGCTTTGTCGAGGGTTTATGTATTGCTAATACTGACTTGTAAATGGCGCGTCACGAATCTTTAGCGCTGAACGAAACCTGCACAGAAGTCAAAAATAAGGTATCGACGGGACGGCACGGTGCGCGGGGCGCGTGATCATCGGGTGCGCGAGCGTTAATTGGTTTTCCAGTCGTGTTGTTCTTCTCGCACCAATACGTCAATTACGCGCGCGATTCTACCGATGCGCAGCTATTCTCGTCCAGCGCTAAACATATGTGTCGCGATCTATACTCATGCTTGCTTCATAATAGATATAAAAACTGGTGATAACAAATGATTTCCTTCCACACATTACCGTCAGCTACCACTTACCAGCGTACATCAAGATCACATCACACCTAATGACCACTTTCGCTGCTATAATTTCGGTCCATTCTTCTGGTTTCAATGACTTTATCGAGATCATTAAACGGTCATAGAGGATTTTCTTTGTAAGTTTATTGTTGTGTTGTTCAAGTCATATAAGTTAAAGCCAAAGTTTTGTAGATAGACGGTGACCTTTTTCATGTATAAATATTAAAACAGTCGAGTTTTTGTTTATATTTACAATTGTATGTTCTTATTTTTTAATAAGAGCTACTATCAGAGTTTCTAGCCGGTTCTTCTCTGTAGATACTGTCTTCCGAACCGGTGGTAAATGTTTTGTAATACCATGACGATTCAAAAGTGTTACTTTATGTAGCCTAATTGAATAAAGATACTTTTGACTTAGACTTTGACTTTGATAGAGACATGCAGTAAGCAACATAAGAGAAATCATCAATCAATGTAGAAACACTTTGAGTCATCTTCAAAAGTATTCTAATCATATGAACCCTTAAATATATAATTGTTTCAATTGGTGTTTGCATTTAAAAAAATACTAATTACAATTTTATACTTCATTCCAGACACTGTATATAGAATTATAATTGCGACTTTAATAATTTTTATAAGATTGTAACACTGGTTCGTTATATTTTTATATATGGCAACCACCACTTATAAACTGAATTCTGAATCGCGCTTTTGATATTTTGTTTGATGCGTCATAGTATTGCAAAAGAATAATAAATAAATACAATATTCCTAGCCCACAATTAAACGAATTCAATTAGCAGAAAACCCTATCAGATAATTAATCAATCATATACCAATTACTCGTTATCAAACATCTTGATTTTTGTCAAGCGAAATCTTTATTTGGTATCAGACTTTAATAAAATATAGTATATGAATCTTGTCCCAGATAATGTCGAAGATATACTATTTAAAATAAAAATGGCTTTTTCAAAAAATGTAATTCACAATTTCGTGGCGTCGATTTTTTATTAGAAAATCGTAAGTATAGTACACGTCATTTATGTTTAGCGCTGGACGAGAATAGCTGCGCATCGGTAGAATCGCGCTCGTAATTGACGTATTGGTGCGAGAAAGACAACAGGACTGGGACAACCAATTAACGCTCGCGCACCCGATGATCACGCGCCCCGCGCGCCCCGTCGTTACCGCGATACCTTATATTTGACTTCAAAGGTTTCGTTCAGCGCTAAAGATTCGTGACGCGTACTATACATAGTTTTCTATTAGCTAAGACATTTTATATTGAGAATGAGATCTTGGAAAATATTTAACATTTTCCACTTTCCGATAGCGATATCATGGCATGATAATTAATCATAAACCTAGTTATTTAATTAAAACTATTTCGCCACACACAGAAAATGGTTCATTCATTCGGGATCTAAATACTTCTACGAAACAAAACACAAATTTTTCTCTTTTTCCGTCATTATTTTTTTAATGTCTCATTAATAATTGTATACTGTTTCAATGTATATGTCATGTTTTCTGGATTAAATGTTCTTTTTCTTTCTTAATCGAAGGTGAAATTATCTTAATGTCCCACAGTCTCTTGTGTCAGTTTTTAAATGAACTTATTTAATTTTAAAGCACATAAAATTACGTAACCATGACCGCAAACCATGGGTATAGTGGTTTTTAAGTTACGTCATGATGTCTGATGGAAATCGGACCAAATTTACAGACGTGACCGACAATTGGTAGTTTTAATAGCTCTTGTGGTTTCTTGGTCTAAATGTTATGTCATCAATGACATCATTACATAGTATAAAAATGGCTTCCTTCTGTCTATCCCTATGTACCTACGCTTAAAGCTTTAAAACTGTCCAACCGATTTTAATGAGGTTTTCTAAATAGAGTGATTCAAGGGGAAGTTTTATATGTATAATATATGCATGTTATATGCGAGCTGAATCGGAGCTCGTCGCTAGTCCATACTAATATTATAAATGCGTAAGTAACTCTGTCTGTCTGTCTGTCTGTTACTCTTTCACGCCAAAACTACTGAACCGATTGTAATGAAATTTGGTACACAGATGGTCTAGAGCCTGAGATAAAACATAGGCTACTTTTTAACTAAAAAAACGGTTATAAGGGGGAGAAAGGGGAAGTTAAAGTTTATATGAAAGTCCACGCGGACGGAGTCGCGGGCAACAGCTAGTATATTATAAGCGCGAAGGACTATTTAAAAAAAAATTGAAGGGGTTTGGCTGACAATTATTATGCAACTAGAAAACGACCTTACAATAACACATAGAATTTTTTGTACCGTAATTCGCGGAAACCGACATATTTTGCGTGTCATTTTTATATTATAGACCAGCTGACCCGGCGAACTTCGTATCGCCCTATAATCACGAAATATCAAGAAAGTGAAATGCTAATCTTTACGTAAGAACCTTCTCCTAATAATTACAAATACAACAAAAAAAAAATCTGCAAAATCGGTCAAGCCGTTTTTATGTTAAGTCGTTGCAACGGAAAACGGGTTTCATTTTTATATATGTATAAAAAAAAGTAATAAAAATTATAATTACCTAATAATATAATATTTATAATTATAATTTGATAGTCATTTAATTTTGACTCAATAATACACTTTCACACATAGCAAACACTATTCAATGTAACGAAGAGCCTGACGTTTGGTAAAAATTTCAAGTGCTTCAAAGTGTTTAGAAAATATATATTTTTTGCGATCTATGTGAATTACGGTGGACTGCTGTAACCGGCTTTCTTTACGCAAAAACTATTACATGATTCTATTTAAATGAACCAGTCTTTCAATGACTACAGGAGTCAATAATATATATACCGGGAAACTGATCGTGGCGTGAGTGATCTGTGTACCAAATTTCATTAAAATAAGTGCAATAGTTTTGACGTAATAGCGAGACAGACAGAGATACTTTCGCATTCATAATATTAGTATAGATTGTATGAAAATCTGATAAGGTGGAAGTTAAGATCCCAAATTATAACTTTAAAATTTTCTGGCTGTCAGTCAGGCTTTGCAGGTAGTGTTCCGAAGTTATACATAATAAGTTTTGTTTTTTTTGGTTCTAAGAATTCTTAAGTTAGCTCTATAACTTTGGAGGTTAAAGTAATCACTAAAATTGAATATATTATTTATATGACGAAACTATACAAAATTATCACCAATTTTTTTGCATATTTTTATGTATTTTATTTATTCATACCTAAATCACTACATCATAATTTCAAAAATCATATTTTTAGTAACTTAGGGTCTTAGAAACCGAATGAATCTTAACTTAGTCAAGTTAAAGCACTAACTTTCAAAAGCCTTACCATACCAGTGACAGCTGACGATGATTACTTAACAACAAGACATACATAATTCATGTTAAGTGCTAACTATTACTCAATGTTTGTCTTTATTTGCACTTCAATGTCTTACGTTTTGTGTTACATATTTGTGAAAATCCTATTATGTATTGTTTAGGAATGTTAAGATAAGTTTAATTTCTTTGTTTCGGACAGCTTACAAAATTTTGTTTCACTTTGTTAAGTTATAATAAACTAGCTGTTGCTCACGACTTCGTCCCCGTCGGATCTATTTCTTTTATTATGTTATAGTGAATCAATCTTAGAAGATAGACATATACCGTCGCGGATTTTTTTTTTGATCATTTAAGGAGGAATAATTCTTTCGTACATATTATTTTTGTATCTTGAACCGTTTTAGCAGCGCACGCAAAGGAAGCCCTTAAAGATGAATAATTTTCCCCGTTTTTTCCATATTTTCCATTATACCTTCGCTCCTATTAGTCGCAGCGTGATGTTATGTAGCCTAAAGCCTTCCTCGATAAATGGTCAATTCAATAAAAAAATAATTTTTCAATTCGAACCAGTAGATCCTGAGATTAGCACGTTCAAACAAACAATTATTGTCTCCCTTAATTTAATATAATATAGGATATAGGATATTTAATATAACTCTAAAGTACCTATATACTTAATATTATGTATCAGTATGTATGTTCGTGAAAACGTATGTTAATAACATCTCTGATTATATTTTAGGATATTTTTGTATATATCCAGGTGTCGCAATCATAAAAGAGATAATAAATCAGTGTTGCCAGATAAGAATTTAAGCTCTAATAGCTTTCTAAGTGTTACCTCATTGGCGACATTTCCGATTATATAATTCGTACAATTTGTACGGGACTGTAACGACCGACTCATTGATATTCCGACCGCCCTTAGTAAATAAAGCGGTACTCGATTTCACTTTCTATAAGACGATGACAACTAAGAAAATAGTTAAATTCGAATATAATATCTATACTATACCAGGCCCGACTTCGCACGTATATATTGTACATGTATGTTATATACATTTTTCAAAAATCTCTCTATCTTTTTAAAAAAACCACACGAAAATCGGATGCGTAGTTTTAAAGATCTAAGCATACCTCGAAACAGACAGAAGAAATCGACGAATCGAATATGTCTGCTATGATATAACTTATAAACAACTAGCCGTTCCCCCAAATTTTACCCGCTTAGTTCCCGCTTTCGGGGCAATACCCCGACCTACCGTTAATCGAGGGTATCACCTATCTACATTCTACATACTAAATTTTAACTAAATCGGTCTAGCCGTTTTTTTGTGAGTAGCGTAGGATAGGATAGTAGGATGTAAATTTATACGTCAAAAAACGTGCAGTATAAACCAGCTGTGTCCGCGAACGTCAGTCACTTTCCCTATATGCAAAACGCTATTAGGAAAACGATTACACTACTTACACTAACTTACCGTAACTTAACGTAACTTACCGTAACTTGCCGACACGCGACGCTATCTGATGTGTGTTTCCTGCGTTTTAATCACTTCCATATTATTTTCCGTATTCAATTTAAATAATTAATGGATTGAATGTAGATGTTGACAATTTTAGTAGGAACCATTTTGATTTGTAGTGTCGATAGTATTGATATTACGTTAGTATAGTTAGAATTAAAGATTAAGTATATTTTTAATTTAAATATGTGTATGTATATGAATACATCGTAGAAGATTAGACCTTCGATTAAAAGATAGTATATCTACTTGTTATCCTGGTTGTATGCCAGACTGGGTCCGAAACCAAGGTGGGTTTTAATGATATAGTTTCACGTTCTCGTTTACTTATATCGTTTATAGCGACTTTTATAGCGACCGCTACTAATGCACTGAGTCCTGAATCGCGATAACATATTAATTGCTCAAAGCTTAGCATATACATATAATACAACTTCTCGACACCGAACCATCGGAGCCTAAGGGCTGTCAGTGGTTCGACTGGTCGAGGATCCTCCCTTTGGTCCAGGGGAAGGTTACATCTTCCTTCCTCCTCATTTTCCTAGAAGACTTACCTTTTATTTATTTATTTATTTATTATACACTTTATTATATACACTTGAACATAAATACAACACAGAAGATACATTAAAAAGAATTATATATATAAATAGCGGCTTTATCGCTTGGCAGCGATCTCCTCCAAGCAACCTTTAATGAAGAAATAGACGAAAGTAGAAAGACACTAGACAGTGTATACAAAAAAAAAGAAACACACACATTATATAAAAACTCACACACATTACACACAACATAGGAAAAAAATATATAATAATAACAGTAAACTTAACTCAAGTAAGTAATAGTTAATAGTTATGTGCTTTGTTATGAAATTTGTCACCATCTCCTGCAGAATGTGGAGTTCCTCTCCGGAGGCATACGAGGCAGCCTCGAGAGAGGTCAGCGGGACAGCTTCGCATCATCAAGGGGAGGGAATCCAAGAGGGGAGCCTGGCCGTGGCAGGTAAGGTTTTACTATCATTTATTCAAACATGCATTGATTTAGTAGTCTCCTTTTTGGAATCAGGTGTCTTCCGAACCTACTAATGCAAATAGATTTTAAACCTTTAACTATTCTTATTTTATTTTTTAAATATACATTTAAAGATCATTAATAAATTATCCTTTTATGAAAGGTACATACACCATTTTTAACTGTTTATTTTTTTCACAGGATGTATTTTTTACTTTTCTGATCACTTAACATTGTTAAACTTAGATTGTAAACGCTGGTATCTATATTTTTTTCCCGTGGGTAAATGTTCACGCATGCCTTCAATCCCAGGGCAAGAAAGTAGGTTATGTCCGACTCAAACCGTCTGAAACCCTATAGTGTTCCCCTGGCCCGCAATAAAGATGGCCTGACTCTTTGATCCTTTGAGCCGGATATTGAAATGTTTTATCATCTAATCAGTTCGATAATACTAGATTTTTTTATCCTTTTCAGGTATCTCTTCAACTGCTGCATCCAAATTATGGTCTGATAGGCCACTGGTGCGGAGGAGTGCTGATTCATCCGCTATGGTTGTTGACCACAGCGCATTGTATTCACAAGTAAATGACCATTACTATCTGAGATATCTCTTTATTATAATACTGATCTATATCCTTTCTTATATCATCTTCTACGGTTTGATTATAACTTTTGTTTTTCTTATTACTTTGTTAGGAACCATGGTCCTAAAGTTGCTGAAGTGAAAATATTTATAACCGTGTTTACTACTAACGATTACTTGTTTTTTAATAAAAACGTTATGAAATGATTGAATTTGGACATCCTAATAATCCAAATTTTATAACTCTTATTTAGTTAAGACAAGGTCTGTATATAAGAAAATTAAAAGAAAATCCAGATCT
>JADANM010005714.1:334279-344384 GCA_026213755.1 Eurema hecabe
TGTAGGTCAACTTAAGTTACATGACGTAATATACGTCATATTGGCGTTCCTTGTGTAAAAACATCTTTAATAGTAAAACTTACCTCTTGAATGAGAACCCATAGTCTCCAACCAGCTCCTCCTGGAAGGCGAAGGGGTGGACCCGGCAGGCCTGCTTCCGGAACACGGGCAGGGGGTTGGACTCGTTGTACCCGGGGGATATCATCAGACCCTCGTACGTACCCTTCAGACGGTTACATAGCGAACTGTAATAGATTAACATATTGTTGTTTAAAAATTATTTTGCAATTTTCTTCAACTTACTTCAAAAGGAATAAGTTTCTATATTCAAACTTCAATTGTATTTTTTTGTTTTTATAACCGTCAGAACGACTATTAAATTTCGCTCTCTAAAAGATATGCAAGTCTAAATTGGTTAGACTCGTGACAATTGGAACTATAACGAAACCATTTTATAAGTCTTTAGTATGTGAGTAGTTTTATCGTGAGAAATTCCTCATAGGATACCTGATAGAGCATGGGATACTCATTGTGTTCCAAGGTAACAGTGAGGTACCCACTGTAAAGTGTTACCTTCTCTCAGACTCTTCCGCAACACCTACTAATGCCCGGCTAGTAATGCGCCGAGTTCTGAATAGCGCTTATGATTTTTGTTCGAGATTTACCATATATACAACTTCTCGCCGTCGAACCATCGCGGCCTAACGGCCAGTCAGTGGCTCGACTGGTTGAGGATACACATTGGTTAAGAGGAAGGTCCATCCACCTCAACCTCTTCAGTACACGTAGAAATATGAGAGATTATCTACCTACCTCGTATTGAGTGAGGTGAACCCCTGCTCCGGCAGCCCGGGCTGACCGTTCCACGTGTTGATGGAGTACCTCTTGCTGGTATTTCGTAACTCGACTTCCACTTCTTCCTTTCTTTGAGCGTAAAACTGTCGACGGGAGAAAAAAGTTCAATGGTTCATGTTTTAGGATAAACATCGTGACACAAATTATAAGGATTTGAATTGAAAACTTTAGATTCTTCTTCGCAATTGTTTTAATCTTCCTTAAAATAGTTTGTAAAGAGTATTTATAGTATTACTATGATGTACTTTCAAGGCGAGATTTATTGTTTTAGAACGAGCGACAATTTTTATTCGATAAGATTAATTAGTTCATGTTCTTTAAATATCATAAATAGTGCTAATTGTCTAAACTGCTATAACCAGATGGTTGCTAAAGTTGCAAGACAAAAACAATCAATTTTTTTTCAAAGTAAAGTATAAAATAAGTAGAATATAAAGGTTACCCGATCCATGATCCCAATTTTGCCAAAATCAATCCACCCTGGAACCAATTTGCTGGCCACATTGACGAGAGGGTCGTCATAGCCCCACAGGAATTCTCCAGCTGTCATCTCCTTAAAGAGCTGCGACCCTAGTGCCGTGATCGTGTAGTAGGCTGCTGCGTTGGCCAGGTACCCCAGGCCTTGGTCAGCTAAGAGGGTACTTATTGCCTAAAATTATTTTGAGGTCAGTTAGAGGATTCTTGTAGTTATCTTTTGTTACCACTTATTTTCTTAGTCAAATGGTAACTACTACATGTAGTAAAGTTTAAATTCATTATTTTTGACATATACCGAAGATCCTAATAATATTATTAACGCGAATTGTATGAAAATATTAGTGAATATGTTTGTTACTCTTTCACGTTAAAACTACGAAATGAATTTGACTGAAGTTGTTTCTAGATTAACACGAAGGATACTTTTTATACACAGGGAAAACCCCGAAGCACAGATGGTATTTCCTAAAACAGTATGACACCCAAATAACATTTTAAACCAAAATTTTCTGCCATCAAACTCTTTGTTCCACTCAGGAAAATCTGCCAAAAAACCGGCAAACAATAAAGCCCATATAAGTATCAATTTATAAACGGAATCAAGTTAACGTGTATCTACATGTTTTTCACGTTTCACTTATGTATGTATGTACCTATGTACGGACACACAAGTGACACGTCCTTCAACTTGACAACCAAACTAGTTGTGATTATGGCTTTACGCGTTATTTCGCATTACTTTAACTTTATGGCGATAATTTAATATTGCACAATATATTCTGGTGTTGTGGAAAATTTTTGGTAAAATACTTGACACACTTGTCAAGTCATATATAGATAATATGTTTAGATAGAACCTTGATATTTAACCAACTTTAAAAAAGGAGGAGGACTCTCTTCTTTTTTATTACATGTTTCATGAGATTATCTTTTCGAAATGTTATCTACCCATAGAAGATTAACGAGTGTCGTTATGTAAATCTCAAAAAATAAACCGACTTCAAACCAAAAAGCAAAAAATAAATTTGCTTCCCACAAAGTAATACTTCTTTTCTTTTAGTATATAGAAATGATTCAATAGTTATTTTATAATTTAGAAATACAGACGAATTGAGAACCTCCTCCTTTTTTTGAAGTCGGTTAAAAATCATCTTAATATTAACCAAGGTTCAAAGAACTCACGATTAGAGCAATGTTAGGCACCACGACGGTATCGTTGTACTGTCCCACCGACTTGTCTGGCAGAAACTGCAGTTTGATCACCGGGTTCATAGTCATCACTCCCCGTTCTTTGTCTATAGTGATGTTCTCATTCGTTCTTATTTCCCTGTTAATTAAGATTATTATTTACATTCATCGCGCGCTGTTAAAGGTTAGTCGGAAAACAATTAAATTAAAAATTGTAACGACACTTTTTGTTATAGTCTCTCTCTCTCTTTGATAGAAAGTAAACCACTTTGTTTTTTTTGAACGAAACTTACGAACGAAAATTACTAGCTTGCTTTGTCGTTATAACTTTTCAACTTAAAACGTCTAGCCCCCTAAAAATGTATAATCAAAATCGATTTATCCGTTTGGACGCTTCTATACCACGGAAAAACACACACACACAAAGTTTTAGCGTCAGGATGTAAGAATATAAAATATATAAGAAGATACTTACTGAAACTTATAAGGTCCTAACTCCTGTACTTTTAATTTTTCTTGACCATTTAAGAACTTTTCCACATTTGTATAATTAAAAATATACACGTCCGAGTATACCTCGTACGTCGGCTTCGCCCACATGTTGTAGATAAATTTCCCTTCCTTTATTTCTAGAACCTGGATAAGAAAAAAATATAAATTACATGAAGATTGTATTTAAAGTAGTTTTATTTTTATTTTTTATGTATTAACACTTTGTTACAATGTATACAATTAAAATATTATTTGATACAATGTAAGTAACAGGCGACTTTAACACTTAAGAGTGATCTCTTCCAGGCAACCCATAGTAAAGAGAGTAAAAAGAAAAGAACAAAGGTAAATCAGAAGGCGATAGGCAACTTCTTATGTTGATATTGAAGTCAGTTCTTCTTTTTCTCCTTCTATAATATTCTCTTCTTCATTACTATTAAAATATCGATATAAATTGGATCTAGTTTTGAGCAAAAAGCTAAAAATTAATTTAATTAATCGCATTTAAATTTACGCATAAAATACAAAAATGAATTGCCATGTGTCAAATCAGCCCAGCTGTTCAAGTCATGCTATAGCAGCTCTTAGTGCTATATATAACATGAAGTTAACTTTAAGTTTGGCGATCATTCTTAAGCAGAGAAATTTGTAGAAGTAGTGAAACCTTATAAGGTAAGGAAGGATAAGTACCTACAGCGTGAACGAAGTCGCGTCGCGAAGTGTACCTATTTGCTAAACTTCACACTATTGGCATAGTAAAATCTTTATGGTTCGATAAATTAAAAAAACGAGAATAATATATGGCAATACTTTTAAAATATAGTAGCTCGATGAGTTTTGGCGGGAATCTGGCGGCGTCTATTTGTAAAACTCGATTGAATATTCGTTTTTTGGTGCATAAATTGATTTAATTATTGATTGTGATAGTAAATTAGCTAATAAGTGTCCAGAAAATGAAGAATTCATTCGAGGGTGCATATTAGCGCTGCGCCGTCCCGATTGCAAGATTCATCGAGGTTTATCGTAAAGTTTACTATCACTTTACGAAAAGCAGAAAAAAACGGAAGAAAGGAGAGAAATAACTAAGATTGAAACTGAAGGACTTTGTATCCATAGTCAAGAAATAAATTAACAAACAACAAAGAAATAGTAGCTCGATCGAGATTCGAGTTAAACTCAAGATAAAGCCTTAACGATGATCTAACGAGGCGCTCACGACTTGCTCAAGGAAAATAGGTCAAAAATATTTGGTAAAATTATTTAAAGTCTGTTAACAAATAATGTCTGTGATGTAATTTTTTAAGTGATTTATTTAAAGAATGATAGAAACATCGATTTTACTCAAGAACCGATGGACCTATAATAATGATATTTGCCTTGTTCAAATGGTTTTCATCTTAAATTCGTAAAATAACTACAAATGAGTTTGTAGGTAATGTCTCGGTGTAAGGAGAATCTTAAAGATTAATCGATTCTGTATAATATAAATAGAATGCGTAACTGCACACATATATTTTTCCAACGGACGTTTACATCATTATTTAAGTGATATTTTAAGTGATTTATTTATCTGAAACATATTATAATTTTCTCAATGATTGTGGAAAAGTTGAAATCTACGAAAGAAATACAAATTTTCGTGCGATGCATTACGGCAACGATATCATTGCCATTTCAAAGAAGACAAATGAAATGAAGACAAAATTGTCTTCTTTGAAATGGCTTCACTTTGCGTGCTCTTATTGCGGTTCTAGTGTTATTCTATATGAGTGTGAAAGGTGGACTCATATTTAATTAGCACTATCTTCGAGTTCTTAGTTAATTAAAAACAGTCAAAGCTTATCAGGTGTTCTTATCTTAAGTAAATTTAAACGCTTCTAATAATAAATGCGTTGATCTTCTAACACTATTACAAAGTATAGGAACGATATGTAAGTTAGCTTAAGTAATGACTTAACACTTAGAAACACAAATAAGTTAATTTATTTATTAGCTAATGTTGCTTGCTTTGACTTTGTGTAAATATTGTATCTGTTTGTTTGTTTAGGCTGTGTAAATTTGTATTGATAACGAACGGAAAGGGATGTTCTCAAGCTATTTTACCCGCGTAAAATTCATTCCCGCGTAAACACGGGGATAAAAAGTTTCCTATGCGTTAATCTAGGATCAAATCTACCCGTTTGCCGAACTTTAGACAAATCTGTTTAGTAGTTTTTGCGTAAAAAAGCAACTAACATACTAACATACGTCATCCCAAACTTTCTCGTTATAATATTAGTAGAATATTGATCCCAATTTAAATGAACTTTTGAAGAAATGTACTGACCTCTCCAAACCTAATGAATGTGCTGTTGGCCTTTTTAGAGTATTAGTAAAGGACTTGGACATAGGAATTAGCAAATCTGGAAGCTATGCGAATGTGTCATCTGCTTTTATAGCAGTAGAAGAGAAATATATATGAAGCTCCCACTTATTCAAAACAAGAAATGAAAGTCTTTAAGAAAAGGTGATTGCTTGCCCTTAGGAGTGTCTTGTATCAATCTGCCCATCATAGCAAGAAATGCTTTATTTTATTTTAAGAATTTCAAGTAAGGCCTTAATATTATAAAAGTATTTGAAAATAATAACAAAGTCAAATAAATAGGTTATCTTGTTTATTTTGTAGGGTTAAGGTTTACGATAAGAAAAAAAATAAATAAAAAACATTATTTTGAAATTCTCAAAGCTATTAATAAGTTATACCATTGGTTTTAAAACTAACATCCGTAATCTATACTAAGATATAAAGATGAAGAGTTTGTTTGAACGCACTTATATCAGGAACTGCTGGTTCGAATTGAAAAATTACTTTGTTGTGTAGTCCATTGATTGAAGAAGGCTTGACTAAATAATATAAAACAAAGCTATCTCTGTCCCTATATCCCTAAGTATGATTTAATCTCTAAAACTACGCTACTCATTCTCGTGCGGTTAGATATAGTAATTGAAGAGGAACGTTTATATGTTTAAATAATACATGCGTAATATATCATGCGAGCAAAGCATCAGCTGTCAAAAACTTGACAGCAAACGTCAAACTAAATGTCAATGTCACACATTTGTTATTCGATTCTAAAACTCGCTTAAAATTTATAAAAATAACATAAAAACTTACCCAATTCGTATATATAGTCAACGGGTCGATGACCATAGATATTATTCCGACAATCACTAGCAAACTTCCATAAATTAAGGTTACGACCGGCTCTGAAAAGTCATAGACAAATGTAGTATTTATCAACAATATACAATGTTCTAGAAAAGTTCTATTCTATTCTTGGTGTTCTAGAAAAGGTAAAAATGCTTATAATTCTTAGTAACTAATAAAAATAAAGTTTATCCACTTGAAAACGGAATAATTTTCGTGTGATCTTAACATTTTTTTTTTGTTGGTATGTATTTCATACCTGCAAAACAGCGGTAACACAGGTAAAACTATGACGTGCATTTAATATTTTAAATGTAAAAATATACCCTTTTTCCACACACATATACATATTTTTATAGTTCCTTATAATAGTTGTAATAATTCTGCAATTAATATCTGTTTACGTATCTTATAATAATGCATATTATGTTTTCACTAAATGAGTATAGTTGTAATAATTATAATTAAATGCTATAATTAACGAATTATTGCTAAATATTGTGTCTGTGGTAAATGTCATGATTTGAATGTTTTGTCTCCCTCACTCACTTGTCACCGCGGTTTTTAAAGAAAAAGCGGGAGCGTCACTCGAAAAACAGAACATGATTGTATTCTATTTGATATATGTGTTAAATAAATATGAAAGTTAAAGTCTTGCTGTGTCAAAGAAAAGTGATTGTATTCTTTAAGATAAATGTGTTAAATAAATGTAATAATTAAAGTTTGGTTGTTTTATATTTAATATGTCATACTTAGAACCTATACTATTGAAGTTGAATGACGTTTTCTGTTTCTGTTTTTTTCTGAACATACTCGTAAACAAAGATTGAGGAAAACATTACCCTTCTCTATATGTGTAGTCGGTTAAACTAAATACTTACGTCTCTTCTGTACTGTAAAGTTTTGTATTTTCATGATTGATATTCGCCCTTTGCTCGGCACATGCTGTATCGCTTTCTTTGGCCCTAACACCATTTTGAATCTGTAACAACGGTTATAAAAAATGTTACATTAATATTTGTTTAATAAATTAACTAGCGAATATACTTCGGTCACATATATTATGATGTAAGCTATCCTATCTTTTAAGTTTAATCAATCTGCACACGGTCAAAGTCAAAGTCTAAAGTATCTTTATTCAATTAGGTTACATAAAGTAACACTTTTGAATAGTCATGTTAGTCATCTCTGTAGAAAAAGCCTTCCGTACCGGTGGTATAGGTCGCGTCACGGATGTTTAGCTCTGGACGAGAATAGCTGCGTATCGGTAGAATTGCGCTCGTAATTGACGTATTGGTGCGAGAAAGACAACTCGACTGTGGAACCAATCAACGCTCGCGCACCCGACGATCATGCGCGCCGCGCGCCGTGCCGTCCCCTCGATAGCTTATTTTTGACTTCTGCGCAGGTTTCGTTCAGCGCTAAAGATTCGTGACGCTACTTATAGCCTAGTTGAATAAAGATATTCCGTTTGACTTTGACTTTTACGAACGAATTACTTGATGCCTGTTATCTTTGAGAGTTTAGTTTTAATCCAGCTAAGTCTAACGGTTTAGTTCAACAATAAAAATAGAACTATTTCAAAAAATTCTACGAATTCGCATTCGCAATTCGAATCTTAGTGCTAATATCTATCTCCTTTAGAAGAATACATTTATCTTAGTATCCTTCAAATGTAAGTACGTCTGATTTTACATCCAATTAGTTTGAACCAAAAACGTCGCCCGCCAAAGGATGTTTAAATTAGATAAAAAACTGCAAATTGTGCTAAACTAAATTGTATGTATTGTATCTGTCGGCGACATTTTGCAATGTACTATGACAACAATACTTTTTCTTTTGTTGACGTAGCTACAAACGAGAATGATGGAGGCAAGACACTTGGAATATCGTTGATTATCGCTCGCAGGATGGTGGTTTTATGTATTAATATTGTAATATAGTTTTGTTATGTACGTTAATTACTATCGTAACTTTTTATTTTAAAAGAGCAACTATCGGAGTTTCTTGTCGGTTCTTTTCTTTAAAAGCTGACTTTCGATTATTGTTATGTGTTTGTTTGTATGTTTGTTGAAAAACCTTTTGCAACAAGCCTATTTGAATAAAGATGTTATTGACTTTTACTTTACCTAGGCTAGGCTTTGTCAATTTAAAGGCCTATATTCATTCTCTATTTCTAGAGTATTCTTATACCGACTGATTTCATGTTTGTTTGTGAAAGGTTGTGTTTGTATAGGACATAGGTATATACTATATAGTACCTAAGATTGTAGTATTTACTTGGTAGCGACTTCCAAATTATAAAATAACTATTAAATCATTTCTTTATACTAAATGAAAATACGTATTACTGCTTTTTTTTTGGTTTGAAGTCGGTTTATTGTTGTTAAAAAATATTTTTGTTTCATGTGTTTCGTGCGTTTATGTGCTCATGTTTTTTAGTGAGCACTCTTCTACAAAATTAATCTGTTTTTTTAAGATAATACTATTCGGGATACTTTAATATTTTGTTAATTATTATAATTAATTCTAATAAGACTTATTTTTAGTAACAAACGTGCGTCAATTAGTATAATGATTCGTAGGCCATAACGTGTTAAGTTAAGAAACTTGTCTAGCGGAGATCTATGTGATAAGTGATTTTATTAGCATTTTTTATATGTATGTTAATATTTTAAGTGTTCTGTGTCATTAAAGAAACTGGTTGTGTTTTGCGTGAGATTCTGCGTCAATCATTTCTGTGAAGTGTAATAATTGTTTTTTTGATGGGATTGTTGATGGCAATAATGTCAATTTTTAAACGGTAGTATGTAACGGTTTTCTTAATTTTTGGTCACCATGGTACGGTTGACTACAAAAGTATACAAATACGTTCAACATTACTCTTTTTTTTATATGATAGGGGGCAAACGAGCAGGCGCGTCACCTGATGTAAAGTGATCAGCGCCGCCCATGAGCACTCGCGTTGTCACGAGTGTGTTGCCGGCCTTTAAAACTCTATATTAAACACGAAAATATTCCCTTGGTTAAATTGATTTTCTCTTAAAAATGTTATCAATGATTTGATTATTTTGTCACCTTTGCACGACACCTTATTTTGACAACATTTTAGTATGAGTAATTTTAATATACTTTTGTAATAGAATTTACCATTAAGAAGCTTAAGTATTGAAACTTCTTTTAATACCCATGAGTATGAGTAGTAAAAAAAGGATCAGGAGGAGGAGTCTCTTTAACACTACTTCTAATAAAATAAACCGAATCAAATCCAATGTCTTATATCAAAGATATAAGCGTACAAAGAGACAAATAGACTGCGAAAAGCAACATTTCTTTAATACTGTGTTTATTTTGTGAAATAGTTTTTTTTTTACTGTAACTCCGGAATAATTTTCTAAAAATAAAACAAGAAAATGTTACACATAATTAATACTAAGACGCATTGTTATTATTTTTTATTTCTTCAAAATAATTTTAGTTTGTTTTAGAACAAGATGCTTCAAGAAAGAAACAAAGCTCTCAAGATAGTAGAAACTATTTTTCGGGAGCGTGTTATAGCCTAATCATGACACAAACCATCCAGATTTTTATAATCGATAAAAAATATAAAATAATTTAAATTACCTAGTTACAAAATAAACTCTAACTAAATGTAAGGTGCAAACAAGCATGGGAATCGAACTCAAGACCCAACAGGGTCATTAACCATTGCGTTAAGGTTCACTAACCAACGTTTAACTATAGTTTAGTGATTGCTTAATTTTTACAAGTACGTTCCCGTCACATTCCGTTGGTAAGATTCCATAGTTAGGGAGCTGGTGGTAAGAATGTTACTTTAAGAAAAAAAATCGCTAGTTAATTATTGACATAAGGGACGTAGGGACGTTTAAGATATGCCTGGAATAT
>JADANM010005714.1:351589-367499 GCA_026213755.1 Eurema hecabe
AATGTTTAGACATTACCTGTATTTAGTAGGACACACACACAAACACGTATATCACAGACACAGGCGCATTCCTCGCAGTCACGATCCGACTGCGCGCGCGCCGATATTCTTGCGTATATAACTGGGTAATACATCGCTTCAAGATGATCCTGATTCTTTGAATAATCTTTTAATTTTGTAAGTCTATTAGTAATTAGCTCTGGAATTACTGGTACGTTTTATATTCTTAAAATGTTGCATAGTATTTTTTGAGAGTAAAAGGTATAATTTTTTATTTCAATATTTATGCTAGTTTCATAATTATTATGTCAATACTTTCTGATTTCCGCGCTATTTATTGATATATTATAAATTTTGCTACCTTACACAGTTTTTCTTTATGAAGAGGGGAGACGAGCTGGACGCACTCCTGATGGTAAGAGTAACGCCAGCCCATAGCCAATGCAGTGCTACCCGGGGCTTTGCTATAAAGCCCAACTCCGGGAAACTGCACTACACCGACGCTCCCCAGTTTGATTCGTAGTCGTTAATAGGTATCTAACATTTTTTAAGTAGGTAGTCGCCTAGATGACTTTTTACCTTACTGGAGGGGGGGATTTATTAACCCTTTGCAAGACATAAGAACATTATGAATGGTGTAATAAACTAGTTGCCAAAAACACCTAAGAAAGGATTTAACATTATGTAGGGGGTTGGGAGTTGGATTGAGCCCTTTGCAAAATACTATTGTACCTAATAAGATTGATTTTATGGAAATGAAATACCAATATAATACCCTCTTCCCACTAAATCGACTTACGTACATCATTTGATGATCTTGTCTTAGATTACTATCGATTAAGTTATAGCCGTCATTAATATACAGTCGTGATGAACATATACACATACACTATGTCTTGATATAGACATTTTATATTTTAATACTAATATTATGAATGTGGCAAGTCTGTTTGAACGCGCTAATTTCAGAAACAAATATTTCGAATTGAAAATGTTTGTAGAGTTGGATAGTCCATTTATCGAGGAAGACTATACAACTATATATCTATATCGTTATTATCGAAATCATGCGAAGAATCAGTATATTCTTCTGTCATAGCGAAATAAAACTACAAATATCGCTCACGTAGAGCTGGTATAGAATATATATTTTTTAACCATCTTAATAGAATTTGACGCGAACGAAGACACGGCTATTGTTAGTATATCTTATAAATGACTTCGTGAAATGAGGCTTTTGTCTAGACGGTAATGATATAAGGGCCTATTTTGCTAATTAAGCATATATTAACATTGTGAAAAATATAAATAAAATTAAAGGAAAAGACGAAAGGTTTTTACCTTTTAAGTTAACTAATGGTGAGATTTTTTTTAACAAGTTGTTCTCTAGACACTGCTTTTCGAATTGTTTTGTTTAACTGTGACGATTTAAGTGTTTCTATATTAATATTTGAACCTATTTGATTTCGACTTTGAATAAAAGATACATTTAAAACTAGATGCCATTACTTCAAAGATTAATATTACCTCCAGATCATTTTACGAATCCTTCTCAATAAAATTTTCATAAATAATCAATTAAATATATTAAACAAAAACGTGTTAAAACAAGAAAGTATTCATTCCTTTAGTGACGTTTAACAGACTTGGATAATTTAATATTCGACTCGCGTAGGCAGATTTAATGTTAAACCGGTGTTTAAATTGAAAACTAGTATCGAAATACGTTGATATTGTAGTTTTTGTAAGTATTTTTTCATTGTTAGCCCCCGACGCAAAAATGTGTCTTTGTGTGTGTGTGTCTGTTTGAGGCAACGTAGCTCCCAAACGGATGATCCGATTTTAATGAGGTTTGCTGTTTGAAAGGTATATCCGTCGAGAGTGTTGTTAGCTATGTTTGGTGGAAATCGGTTCAGGTCTTCAAGGTCATCAGGTCGTTTGTTAGGTGTGATAGTAATATTACATGCTCAGTTTGCTTGCTTTTTTTGGTGGGTTAATGTATTTTGTAGAATACGCTTGTAGACATATTTAATTGTAGGTAATTTTTATTGTTTGATACCTTAGCACGTTGCAGCAACCATTGACCTCGCCATATTAAGAGAGTAGCCCCCTTAGTAGGTCTTATTGGCTTCACCCAAGGTGCTGTATTGCACCCCAAACTACTAAGCCCCCCCGTCCGCTTCAAGGCTTAGTCTATGAGGGGGATTTACATGATTAAGTGATCAGTATTACTCATGAATATAAACACTATTGTATAAAATAAAGCCGCTTTCGGCTGTGTCTGTTCCAATGAATGTTAAGGTCTTTTAAAAGTAAAACTATTAATTAGTAAGGATTTTGATGCAGTATTTTTAATAGATAGAATGATTCTTATTTAATTGAAGTTTTATGTAATGTGTAACAGATTTATTTATTCCCGTTCGTTTGCCCCCTATTAAATAAAAGAAAAATTCCACAGTAATATTATAAAAAAGTAAAGTTTGTGTCTTTGTTAAATTGTAAGGGGTAATCTCGGGATTTACTGAACCGATTTTAAAAATTCTTTCAACAATAGAAAGCCACATTATTGCTGATTGTCATAGGCTATATAAAAAAAGCATTGTTAACATTTTACGGGTCAGCTAGTAACTAGCCAAATTTCAAGCGTCTAACTTAAGCCCGTTCCCATGGGAATTTCGGGAATTCCTTTCTTAGTACACCTCTACGGTACCTAAGCTACGTCCCTTCCAAATTTCAAGTGCCTACGTTTAGCCGTTTAAGCTGTGCGTTGATATGTCAGTCAGTCAGTTTCTCCTTTTATATATATAGAAGATGCTAAGTCTCAAATAAATATTGTAAGCGTGATTCAGAACTCGCATTAGTAGCGGTCGCTACAAACTAAAAACGTGACACGTTCTCGTATAACGATGAATTTCGGCTAAACTGTATTACGTGCGTAAAATTTTAGTCAAACATTAACTAATCCGAAATCCAATATTGAATGAGTTACAAAAACTTGCTGACTCAGTAAAAATTACTTATATTCTTTTGTTAATTTGGTAGTTGGTACTATGATAATAGCAAGTAACATTGATTATAATTGATATATTGATAGCTTGTAATTATGATCCTAGGCCTAATAAGACCGGCTTGTTACTTGTATCGATAGACAACCCTTCAACAAATAATGGTATCTTTATGAAGATGACATTGCATTTCGTACGGGAAGTGTTTGCATTCTCCTTTATTTATTATAATTAATATTACATTCTGAACAGATTTTCGAGGCATATGAATATGATGTCATTGCGTTTCGTTAAATTTCTGTCCCTTAATTCCGTTCTTTTACAAATCGTGTGCAAATAACATTTAGAATTGTTCATACTTCATAGTTGGAAGTAGACCCTTACCATTAGCTATCATTCCGATAAGTGTCCCGTACCATTTATATCATAAAAATATAATGACAATTATGTACAATTACTAGCGACCCTAGCTCGCTCACATATATTATGATGTAAGCTATCCTATCTTTTAAGTTGAATCAAACTGCGCACGGTGTCCAAATTTAATTTAAAATCGGTTCAGTAGTTTAAGAGTCAATCGCGGACACAACATGACAGGCAGTTTATTTACATATAATTAAGATATTATTATTTCTTCCTCTTCTCCAGCTAAACGTTTTAATTAGAAAGACAAACACTTAGCTAATATCAAACAGTAAAGGGGATTCCATATGAAATTCACAAATGTATCATATACTCGTATGTGTTATATGTTCGTGTTAACTATGTACACAAGAAATTATGCTTCCGTATTGTATGTTAGCATAAATATCTGCGAACAGCGAGCCGATATAAAATATCAGTGTAGCTGTTATAAGGTCATATATAATATATGTATATACATTATTGAATTGTTTAGCAAATAATTTTGAATATAGGTTTTTAATCCTTAATAAACCTCTGTTTTGTTTTCAAAATTTAAGTATTCTTGGGACACTGTTTCTAAAATGTATTTGACAAAATATCATTTTTATTCCAATTAAATGTCTAGGTTTTGCTCAGTTATAGTTAGTATTTATCTATACTATTGGCGCCAAAATTGAATCTAACTGACAGGCGTCTGCAAATAATTTAATATATTTTACTAGCTGACCCACTTTCTTGGGCATAATGTTAATAACCCTTTTCACAATGTAGCTTTCTATAGGTGAAAGAATTTTTTAAATCGGTTCAGTACATCCCGAGATTACTCCTTACACTTTAACAAACACACAAACTTTACTTCTTTATAATATAAGTATAGATTAGCGGATCAACAAAGCGAACAAAAAATAATTTTCTAAATATTTCAAGTCAATAAGGTATCAACCATAAGGTACTATCAACTATACCTTATAGTTGATAGTACCTTATGGTATTAAAAGCCGATGTTACGATTATTAAAATAATAGCGAGCTGCGAAAATCAATTAGCGTGTTATTGTGAAATAAATATCCGGGATTTGTCAAAAATTTTCCAATACACGTACGGACGGAGTGAGTTAATGTTTTATTGTGTGACGGTAGCCGAGCTGAAGAGACGCCTGGTCAACTATGACTTTACTAATCCATACTAATATTATACATGCGAAAGCAACTCAGTTTGTCTGCCTGTCTGCCTGTCTTTCCATCACGCTAAAACTACTGAACCGATTCGAACGAAATTTGGTACACAGGTGGTCTAGATCCTGGGGAAGGACATACGCTACTTTGTCCAACCCCCAAAAGACTGCGCGAGGGGTTGAAACTTATTATAATTTTACCGCTGAACCGATTGTAATGATATTTGTTACACATAGGCTACTTTTTAACTGGAAAAAGGAGTTACAAGAAGTGGAAAGGGGGGGTCAAAGTTTATATGAACGTCCACGCGGACGGAGTCGCGGGCAACAGCTAGTCTAAATATTGTATGTAAGGAGAAACTGACTGACTGACTGACATATCAACGCGCAGCCTAAACAGCTAAACGTAGACACTTAAAATTTGGAAGGGAGGTAGCTTAGGTACCGTAGAGTAAGGAAAAAAAGGTCTGTACTTTATAAGGTGTTATTATTATAAGGATTCGGGTAGGATTACTACAGCGTCAACGAAGTCGCGTTGGGCCGGCAGTATATTATAAAAACAGTAAGAAAAAACGTCCTCAACGACTTAATTTATAGTGTTAGTAAAAATATCAGTTCGTGCTGTTCTTTTATTGGAAGAAAATCATTACTTTACATTGTTTACTGACATTTTTTTCACTATATCAACTGATTCAATTGTACATATGACAATAACGTTAATATTACTCACAAGGAAGCTATAAAATTTCAAGACAATTACAACACAATTTCTCAAGTTTAGTAAGATGCTTGATATCGATGTTGGTCTAAAGAAACAATCCATACATAATATAAATGCGAAAGTAACTTTGTCTATCTGTTACGCTTTCCTACCGTAACTACTGAACTCATTGTAATGAGATTTGGTACACAGATGATCCAGAGCCTGAGAAAAAATATAAGCTACTTTTTAACTAGAAAAAAGGGTTATAAAGGGAGGAAGGAGGGGTCAAATTTTATATGAAAGTCCACGCGGACGGAGTCCCAGGCAACAGCTAGTACAAAATAAAAACAGTAGTAAAAATATATCGGCCTGAATTTAATTATACTAAATATCACTGCAAATGTCACTGACTGGAGACTTGAAATAATTTTATAAACAGACTCCTTGGTTAATGGAAAAATACGTGTCCTTTAGGCTACTATATAACGCTCTATAATTAATAATACTACTACAAACTATACAGGTTGTAAAAAAACTGATACCATTAACCGAAAATTTTGTTTAGACTTTTTTTTACTTTTTAAAATCCTGTTAGTGTGGGTAAAATCCTGTAGGGCGGTATTTTTTTTATTTATCTTAATAAACCCATGAAACAATGAAATTATCAAATAAATTTGACTAAACGGCGTCAGGATCAGGTAATATGCACTAAGCTAAGATCTTGGGGATACCATCTACCGATTCAGTTTTCGGGAGTAAGTCTTTATCAACCTGTATAATCGAGGATTGCTTCTGGTTTCTACGTACGAGTATAGTACGCGTCATTTATGTTTATCGCTGGACGAGAATAACTGCGCATCGGTAGAATCGCGCTCGTAATTGACGTATTGGTGCGAGAAAGACAACACGACTGGGACAACCAATCAACGCTCGCGCCCCGCGCGATTTGCCGTATTTTTGACTTCTGCGCAGGTTTCGTTCAGCGCAGTAATTTTTTTGTCTTCCATTTATTTATATATTAAGTAAAAACCTTTATCTATATCTTTAGCCAACTTCATAAAAAGAGGAATTTCTTCACTAGAACGTATTACCTTAAGATGTGCCATATATACCGTGTTTCAACGGTACAGCATAGAAATAATTGATCAATATTTAACTATGTGTAACCGAAGGCTTCAAATTCGTCTTAGACCCGATATGAATAATTAACTAAAACAAACATATCACCGTTAGAAGTTCCCACAGATCTGTACTGCACGTTTTTTTAACGCATACCTAATAAATTAATTATTAGTATTCATGTTAAACTATTAGGTGTGAATAACATACATTACAATAACATACAGTTTAATTATTTTTTAATATGTCTCATATTATTATAGGATTAGTAATAAGGAGTTTTTATTATTTGTACAAATTTTATTTGTACTTTATGCAAGCTGTAAATAACTTTCAGTTCAAGAACAAAAACAATCAACTAATGAAACATTCTTGTGCTTAGATATTACTAAATATACTTTATTAGATAATATACTTTTTCAGATGACTGTTCACAGTGTAACTAATTTATTTGACTTACGATCCTATGTCCTGCTTCGTGCGTCCTCGGCAGGTCCGCCAACCGAAAGGGTGCGCGACGGAACACCGGTGGGTTTTAGTCGGTAGTGGCCGATTTTAGGCGAGTCCGACATAACCGCCTCCTTCTCCCCCGAGGAGGACGCGGTATCCGTAAGAGGATTTCCCCCCGTCAAAAGTGTCGTCACAGTGTGTCGCTAGCCCGGTCTCAACATAGGAGGCAAACGAGCAGGCGAGCCACCTGATAGAAAGTAGTCATCGCGCGCCGTCCATCAACTCGTGGCGCTTGATAAAAAAATCAAAAAGAAAATCTCCCTTGACTAGATTCCAAGTCCCTTTGTAACATTAAAAAAAATCATTAGGTACTATATATGATAATGTGACTATTGAAATAAAGGTGTGGTTCTTACTACTGGAAACGGTAGTGTTTACTAAACATACATGTATCATCTAAAAATACTCATACACGAGTGACACACACTAATTGATTCATCAAACTGTTAGTTTTAATGCTTTTAATAATAAATTTGAGGTAAAATATAGGATAAAATAGCTTTTTAGGATGGTTCGTTAAGTCTCTAAAGTTGGCCATACCCCTAGAAGATGTGTTAAAATAGGAAAAATTGGGGTTTTGTTTGGTAAAATTCCTATATTTCCAGTTTCCTGGGTGTAACCATGAAAACGGGATCTAGTAATGTAACTTTGTATGGTTACTTTTAATTTTTTTTATAAAATTGTTTTTCAAAAGAACACCAATATACAACCAGTTTCGAGGCATTTAACTCATACAAACAAAAAATATAAAAACTCTTCGAGTTGAACTAGAGACCCATTTTTATTCGTGTGTCATAAACTTAAATTTTCCTGCAAAACTGAAATGTGTTTTCTTCAGAAAACCTTGTTAAAAGACACAGATACTGGTGTATATAGTGCATCATTTAACACATGTCTAAGGTAATCTAAATGAAGATACAAGGATCAAATTACAGTCAGCACATCCTTATTAATTGAAACAGAAACGAGCACAATTACTCACTTACACGTCTCGGTGCATGAGGTAGAATTTGCGGATTTCAATCATCAGTCTGAATCAGTGGTATGGGTCGCGTCACGAATCTTTAGCGCTGAACGAAACCTGCGCAGAAGTCAACAATAAGGTATCGAGGTAACGGAGCGGCGCGCGGGGCGCGTGATCGTCGGGTGCGCGAGCGTTGATTGGTTGTCCCAGTCGTGTTGTCTTTCTCGCACCAATACGTCAATTACGAGCGCGATTCTACCGATGCGCAGCTATTCTCGTCCAGCGCTAAACATAAATGACGCGACGTTATAAACACAGTTTTATCTGGTACCCCAATTCGCCGAAAAAAATAGCAAGCTGAATTTTTGTATACAACTTTATTACGGCATTGTAATGTTGATGTGAAAAGTCGACATTGATATCGCGCCGGCTTAAAAAGTTATAAACGTCAAAAGGTCAAAAAATTAGTTTTTCGCAAATATCTCGCGATCTATTGCTCTCAACAAAGGTCGCTATAAAAATTGATTGTCTTGAAATTGTCTCCTGCATTCTGTAGAATATGGGTCGCAATGATATTTATTATCTATATTAAAAAAAATACTTGTATTTGATAGCTACATTTATGAGTGTTAAATGCTTAGTATTAACGTAAAAGGTAAAATACCTTAGTGCAAATATGAAAGTAAAATCGTGTTACACGGCTAGTTTTAATCAACCCAATGACCTAATTACAGTAATTACTATTAACGTCCTTGACCATCTCATATAGATCGGCTAAGTAGATACAAAGTTTGTTTTTAACTCATAGATTTGTAAATTACAACAGGGCTCGACTTTGACCCTGTGTTGTTTGGGTATTAATTATGAGTTTTTAAAACAAATAGATTTTCTTTGCTCATGATGTTATGATAATTAAGTACTCCTTTACTTGACATTAAACTTAAGCACTTCAATAATTCATAAAAAAAGGTTGCTATTATTTCCAAGCTGCTAACGATTTTCTGTTAATTAAAAATAGAAATTTAAATATGCAACACTATATTAAATGAAAAGATTTGATTGTATGAATTGTGTATACTCCGAAAGTAATAGACAGTTTCGTATAAAATTCGGAAAAGATATAGTTTTGATCTAGGGGATGAATACAATACTTTTTAAAGCGAAAAAAGGTTGAATTAGTGGAAATAGAGAATACAAGTTTTTACAGGAATTCCTGACCTTGAGTTTTGTAGCTGTCAATCTATAAAATGCAATTCCATTTTTAATACCTCTCTGTCTTTCCATCACGCTAAAACTACTAAACCCATTAGAACGATATTTGGCACACAGATAGTCTAAAGCCTGGGAAAGGACATAGGCTACTTTTTAACCGGAAAAAAAGGGAATAAGGAGGGAAGGAAGGTCAAAGTTTATATGAAAGTCCACGCGGACGGAGTCGCGGGCAGCAGCTAGTATAATAATAATAACCACTCTACGCCGCGCTTATATTATGGAAACTAGATATATTACATACATATACTTTTCTTTTGTAATTGCAGATACAATACATCGGAACACAGAACAACATCTACCATAAATGATTTAAAATTTAAGTCTTTTGTCGACCCCATTTTAGGAGTATATCTATGACAATGACTCTTCCGTCCTTGGTGACCCGGAGATATGTAATTATCTATTAAATGTAACTAGAGTACAATGGCATGAATTTACGCAAACCGGAAATTTCTTTTAGCTTCTTAAATGAAGAAAGTGCTATAAGTTTCAAAGATAAAAAAATGTATTGAATAAATCCCCGATAAAAAACGAAGATGATGTTTTAGCTTCTTAAAAAAAAGCTTTAAAATATCGATAAGTTTAAGTAGGTAATAATGAATAAAGTGAAAAAAAATCACTTTTTTGGCTAGCAAGATGAGGTTCATCAAAATATGACGAGACATATGAACACAAATATTTAAAAGGTTAGAAAAACTAATGACAGACAATACACGATGAAATAAGAAGTAATTCCTTTATTCGTAGTGGTAAGGAACTTTTTATTAATAATTTCAGTAAACGGAGGTTTTACCCAAATTAAAAAAAAACGTGTAAACACAATCAAGACAATAGTATTAAGAGTATTGTCCAAATTAATTTATGGAAATCTATAAACTGGAGAACTCGTAACCCCGGAAACCAATACTTCCTTGGAAAAAAATATTCATCTGTCATCGTCAATTCGGAACAAAGGTATAGGTCGCGTCACGAACCTTTAGCGCTGAACGAACCCTGCGCAGAAGTCAAAAATAAAGTATCGAGGGGACGGCACGGCGCGCGGGGCGCGTGATTGTCGGGTGCGCGAGCGTTGTTTGTTTCCCCAGTCGTGTTGTCTTTCTCGCACCAATACGTCAATTACGAGCGCGATTCTACCGATGCGCAGCTATTCTCATCCATCGCTAAACATCCGTGACGTGACCTACCTCCTCCCGTACTAAGGTAATCTTACATTTTTATGTATAAATATTGTAATAGTTGTTCTGTTATGTTTTAATTACAGTGGAAAATTATTGGTATAAGACCTTCCATATATCTATAGCATTTCTTTATTCTTTGTTCTTCCTATAGCTTCTATTTTGTAATACCAAGACGATTCCAAAGTGTTACTAAATGTAGCTTAGTTTAATAAAGGTATAGTACTTATAGCTTTGACTTTGATATGTCAATTACTTTTTGGATTTGTACCATCACCATGGCTCTACCAGCCATTCTGTTAGGCCCGGGACACGTTAAACGAACAGGCTGATTTAGTGTGTTAGTGTCTGTGTGTGGGACACATTTGTTAAGATATGTTTTTTTTTTATACAACGGGTAACAGAAATGTGTGGTAATATTTTTGCGTGATGTTCAGATGCTCATAGATAGTCTATATACAAGTCCCCGCATTAAAATAAACATATTTGAGATTTTTTATTTTATTTATTCATCAATTACATCGATAATAATAATAATCAAAACAAAAGTGTTACATCACTTTTCGAATTCTAATAACAGAGAAAACAGTAACTTTTTCAATGAAATGCATTGTCATAGGATCATGCGGTCATTGACACGTAACAGCTGATAGCTCTAAAGTGATATCGTATTGTCGATAAATTTAAAAATCGATATGCTAGTCAATAGAAATATAAATATGTTGATTATAAATGAAATGACTATTTAATACATTAATTTAAAATTAGGTATTCTTTGAGATCCTTAAATATGACCACACATTTTTGTTACACGTTGTATATAAATGGTGAATTTAATAAATTTAACGCACTTATTGCTTATTTGTAATCTATGGTGTAGTAGAATTATTTAAATGATTTTATGTTACCTAATATTGCGTTAATATAACATATGTAATTGTCCTATATTTATATGGATGTATTATTGTAGTTCAAAAGATATCCCTTTAATTTCCATACGTTTTATTTTTCATATCAAAAGTATGAGAAAAGCTAATATGTCATGGTATGTTAATTAAAAAGTACGCAATGAACGTCTGTATATGTCTGTAAATATGAAGTCATTGTTTTGAAGCGACTTGGATAAAAGGATTTGTAAGGCTTTGTCTTTTTTATTAAGTGTGTTAATTTCTTTTCAAAACACGTTATTAAGATACTGTTTTGCTTACTACCAGAACTTATCGATTTCAATATAAATGTGGAAGTAACTCCGTATTTTTGCTTAGTCACTCAGTCAAAGTCAAAGTCAAAGTCAAAAGTATCTTTATTCAATTAGGCTACATAATTTAGTTTTGATATAATTTAATAGTAAATAACAACGTCGCTTTCTTTGTCTGTTAATATGTATGCTTAAATCTTGAAAATTACGCAACCGACTTCATGGGGTTTTTCAAATAAAGTAATTCAATAGGAAGGTTTATGTATAATACATGCATTATTATATTAACGTGCTAAGCAAGGACTAACTGCGGGGCAAAGCTAGTCATTCAAAATAACAAGAAAACATTATATTCCAATGTTCCATTGATTTGCTAAATTTTAACTATGCTTTATGTATTGTTAATAGTTATATAATATTCAATTTAACCACCTGTTGGTTGTTTTTCAACAGTAACCTTTGGCATTGACAAGAAAAGTGAGTATTAGATAATGCCATAAGTTTTTACATTGAGTAACAGTAGCTGCTAGAATCTTCGACGGTTTTAGGCATGTTATAATGTTATCCAAAAGAGATAATAATCAGGTATATAGTAGATAAAATAATATTAAATTAGAAATTTTTAAAAACCCCCGACAGACAGACAGACACGCCAAACTTGTAAAAGCTGTTGTTTTTTTGTGTTGTACGATTCATAACCTTTCATTTGAGCATATTTGAAGACATTCGGTTTGTCTTCTGATTCGATTTTCATCAAACATGTCTAAGAACACTCACCCGTAAAACACTTGTAATATAAAAAAAACGAAATTGAAATCGGTTCATTCGTTCGGGAGCTATGATGCCACAGACAGAGAGAGACACGATAAACGTACAACACCCCTCTTTTTGCATCGGGGGTTAAAAATATATAGAATGATAGAGGTTATTTACTACGTCGTCTCAAAAAATCATAAAAATAGGCAATCATTTCCGAAAGCTACATTTGAATACAAGCAGTCGGAGTGACAACATCAAAATGGACTTAATCAAAAACGAGATAAGAGTTATAATTGAATGTCACACTGTCTGAAAATGTGTTGTTCCCATCTATTCGCAAATATTATAATAATAAAAAAAAACACTTTGTTGATGTAACATATAGAAAACGAACATTAAAATAAAATTTATCAAAAGGCGGCCTTATCTTTAGAAAGCGATATCTAACAGACAACCATGAATGTAATGAAAAGTTATTTATTTTAGAAATTAAAAGGATTACATTACATATTTGGGTTAATATAATAAATTGTTAATATTTTGTTTTCATTTTTCTTCCATAACATAGGCTCAATATTATTCAAGGGAAGCTATGGAAATAAAACGTTAAGAAATACTAGAACTATTTTTGCCGTAAAACTCACCGTTTGGCTTAAAAACGCAAAACCCAAAGGAGCGTTAAGCTAAAAAAAATGTTTGCAAACTTCGCACCATAAAACAATTTTTTTTATTGTGAATTTTAACAGTTCATCTATAGTAGTATTTTGAAAATTCTTTACAAGTTCTATGGTGATGTTTGTGACATTAAGTCTTATTTGATTCGATTATTTAGTTTTAGAAACTATGAGACGAAGTAAACTCTAGGTAAAACTTATTTTAAGATTGTAAAATATCGTATGAATGACGACATTAGCATATTTCGCTTAAGCTCTAGAAACAACAGAACTATTTAGATTTCAATTTAAAATACGGTTTGAAGACGTCATTGAATGCAAAAAAGATTTTGAATTCACAAATAAGTGTCAAGTTGTTAATGCTAAGTTGTTTTATTGTATTTTTCAATTAATTCCCATTAAGTTGGTTGCTTTAAGGAAAACTTTATATTACTGTAAGATTACTTATTTAAGCAGAAACATACATGTACACAATTCAAAAATTTTATCCTTAATTTAGTAATTATTCTTGCTTATCACTCGGAGGACATTGACCTTCTTTCGTGTTTTAATATAATATGTTTTAATTATAATCTGTTTTTATTTTAAACTACACCCAAGGCAAATGCCTAAGTGTAATCTATACTAATATATAAAGCTGAAGAGTTTGTTTGTTTGTTTGAACGCGCTAATCTCAAGAACTACTGGTTCGAATTGAAAAATTATTTTTTATTAAATAGACAATTTATCGAGGAAGGCTTTAGGCTACATAGCATCACGCTGCGACTAATAGGAGCGAAGAATTATTGGAAAAACAAATCAAGGGGGACGAAGTCGCGAGCAATATCTAGTCACTTATAAACACTTTTCTTGAATCACTCTATCTATTAAAAAAACAGCATGAAAATCGGTTGCGTAGTTTTAAAGATATAAGCAAACAGGGACAGACGGAAGAAAGCTACTTTGTTTGTACTACATAATTATATAATAATTGTTGAACTGTTTAAAATTACAATATAAATACGAACTATGGTCTCGTTGACGTTGTTTCTGTTTTCATAATTTTTTTTTATAATGATGAAGTGGAGAGACGTATAATAATATAAATTTAATGAGTTCAATATCTGAATAAAATATGTACGTATCTTTTTACATTATACATTCATATAATATGAAAATCTTTCAGGTATGGATGCTATATATGGATAGAGAACAACGAGAATAATAATAAAAAATAAATACATAAAAAGATATTTGTAGTTACAATATCGACATACAATTTTTAAAAATCAATTTTTTGCGCCTTCTGTTTTATTATGGCAACTATTTTTAATTTCCGTTTTGCTAAATTATTCACTTATATATTACTGATGTTTTCTCATCCGCCTCATAATCCAAAGTCATATATATCTGAATGCCAAAATTTATCAAAATTTATTCAGTTTTTTTTTTTATACTATGAAGAGGGGAGACGAGCTGGACGCACTCCTGATGGTAAGAGTAACGCCAGCCCATAGTCAATGCAGTGCTACCCGGAACTTTGCTATAAAGCCCAACTCCGGGCAGGGTGCACTACACCGACGCTCCCCACTTTGAGTCATCAGATATTGAGACTCATTGGCCCAGTAATCACGCTGGCTACAGTGCCCTTCAGACCGGAGCACAGTGACATTTTCACGTCACTGTTCAGGCGGTAGAATGTCTGGCACTGTGGGGGTACCCACCCAGTCGGTCTCCTGCGAAAGAGACCTACCCCCGGTCAGTACTTTTTGAGTGAAAGAGCAATAAACATACTTACATATATCGTCACAAACGTTAACTATTTTAATATTAGTAGAATTCTATAATATCATCAGATAGGGAAGGGGGTCAAAGTTTATATGAAAGTCCACGCGGACGGAGTCGCGGGAAACAGCTAGTTATCTATAAATAATAATATTATCCTGGCTCATAATAATTTTCCTTAAATAAAATAATAGTAATAAGACCAACAAAATAAATGTGGGCTAATTATAATTACAGTTATACAATTAAGAATAATTTTATATAAAATAAATTTCACAAAACGACTCACCCAGTCATAAATTCTCTGAATTCTTTGACAATTAATTAGTGTCGTCTGCAAAAATAATTAAGGAAAAACTTAAACTGACCGCTGCAACTAAAATTTTATTTTTTAATATTTATGTGTATTATTAAAAAACAACAATTTCATTTTTAAATTTTAGAATTCGGAACCTTAACTTTTTTTTTAATGAAAGCGTGTTATCGTCCAGCTCTTATATAAATGACATTATGTATATTATAACTAACATTTTACTTAGTTTAACTTTAACTTGAAGGATAATTAATATAAAAAATATTCTAGACAAACAGACAAAAAAATAAGTAATCTTATAAGAGTTCCATATTTTCCTTCATAAATGCGAAACCCTAAAACGGAAACGAACGCATCGTTAGTGGACTTTCACACTTTATGTATTAATTAAATACAACTGCACTTATACACCCTTATTTCTAAAGCAATAAAGTTTAATTTATATCATAATATTTATCAGCTTATACATTTGTTGGCCGAGCGATCTAGTCTAGCACGCGAATTATATGTGAACGGATGTGTATTAAAACGTCACAGTGAACTCACAATCGTAAAAAAATAAAAACAAAAAGTTTTTACTGAAACATAGTGACATGACATAAAAAATACTGGCCACTTATATTCAATCTCAATTGACAGTTGATTTTTTTTTCTTTCCTATAATCTGTGATTTTAAATGAAATTCTTTATAGCGCGTACTATTTTCGATTTTTTTTTATTTGTACAATAAACAGCCATGATTTAAATTACTGGCCGCAAACTCTTTTCATACTTGTTTTTTTTTTTGACTACGCGCCTAAATTTCGAAATATGAATCTCATATCAACAATAGTGGCGGGACTAGAAACTCATTGTTTCATAGTTTATAGTGTTTT
>JADANM010005714.1:370385-384821 GCA_026213755.1 Eurema hecabe
TATGTAGCCTACAGCCTTCCTCGATAAATTGTCTATTCAATAAAAAAGAATTTTTCAATTCGAACCAGTAGTTTCTGAGATTAGGGCGTTCAAACAAACAAACAAACTCTTCAGCTTTATATATTACTAGCTGTTGCTCGCGACTTCGTCCTCGTCGGATCTATTTCTATTATAATGTTATAGTGAGTCAATCTTAGAAGATAGACATATACTGTCGCGGACTTTTTGTTAGATCATTTAAAGAGGAATTATTCTTTCATCCATATTTTTTGGTATCTTGAACCGTTTTCGCAGCGCACGCAAAGGAAGCCTTCAAAGATGAATAATTTTTCCCGTTTTTTCCACATTTTCCATGATATCTTCGCTCCTTTTAGTCGCAGCGTGATGTTATCTAGCCTAAAGCCTTCCTCGATAAATTGTCTATTCAATAAAAAAATAATTTTTCAATTCGAACCAGTAGTGTCTGAGATTAGCGCGTTCAAACAAACAAACAAACTCTTCAGCTTTATATATTATATATGTATATGTATAGTATATAAATTACACTTAGGCATTTGCTTTGGGTGTAGTTTAAAATAAAAACATATTATATTAAAACACGAAAAAAGGTCAATGTCCTCCGAGTGATAAGCAAGAATAATTACTAAATTAAGGATAAAATTTTTGAATTGTGTACATGTATGTTTCTGCTTAAATAAGTAATCTTACAGTAATATAAAGTTTTCCTTAAAGCAACCAACTTAATAGGAATTAATTGAAAAATTCAATAAAACAACTAAGCATTAACAACTTGACACTTATTTGTGAATTCAAAATCTTTTTTGCATTCAATGACGTCTTCGAACCGTATTTTAAATTGAAATCTAAATAGTTCTGTTGTTTCTAGAGTTTAAGCGAAATATGCTAATGTCGTCATTCATACGATATTTTACAATCTTAAAATAAGTTGAACCTACAGTTTACTTCAGACCTCTACGAGTCTACTTTTTTTTAGAAAATATTTTCTAGAACTTAATAATGTAATCAAATGAGACTTTAGGCTACAATTATTCCCATAGATCAAATATTTGTTAAGAATTTACAAATATATATTCTATTTATTCAAAATCCTAAATATATTATAAACTGTAAAAATTCACTATGAATAAAAAATTGTTTTGGGGTGCAAAATTTGCAAAAATATTTTCTTCGCGTTTTTAAGCCAAACAGTGAGTTTTACAGCAAAAGTAGTTCTAGTATTTCTTTACATTTATTTCCATAGCTTCCCTTGAATTAAAAGCAATTTATTAAAACAAAATATTAAAAATTTATTATAATATTACACCAAATATATTGTAATTAAATACTTTTAATTTCTCAAGGGGTTGCAGTATTATAATTTAATTTTATTATTATTTATTATTGTAATTTAATAATAAATAACTTTTCATCACCACAGTGGTTGCCTGAAAGATATCGCTTTCCAGCGATAAGGCCGCCTTACATCAATAAAGTGTATTTTATTTTATTTTTTTATTATAATATTTGCGAATAGAATGGAACACATTTTCAGGCAGTGTGACATTAATTATCTTTCTTAATTAACTCTTATCTTGTTTTTGACTGCTTGACTCTCACTGTTTGTATTCAAATGTGCTCTCGGAAATGATGGCCTGTATATCTAGCTGTTATTCTACATATTTTTTTTTTATTTTTATGTCTTCTACACATACCCGATTTTACTTTTGGATGACCCCTTATAACATACCTAAAACCCACCAAAACAAAAATAAAACCACAAAGCAAACCTATTATATCGTCGAAGATTCCAGCATCTACTGTTACTCAATGTAAAAACTTATGGCATTATCTAATACTGACTTTTCTTGTCAATGCCAAAGGTTATTGTTGAAAAACAACCAACAGGTGGTTAAATGGAATATTATATAACTATTAACAATACATAAAGCATAGTTAAAATTTAGCAAATCAATGGAACATTGGAATATAATGTTTTCTTGTTATTTTGAATGACTAGCTTTGCCCCGCAGTTAGTCCTTGCTTAGCACGTTTATAAAACAAGGCATGTATTATACATAAACCATCCTATTGAATTACTTTATTTGAAAAACCCCATGAAGTCGGTTGCGTAATTTTCAAGATTTAAGCATACATATTAACAGACAAAGAAAGCGACGTTGTTTTATACTATTAAATTATAAAAATAAAATAAAATAAAAATAAAAAATAAAAATTATTAAATTATATCAAAACTAAATTATGTAGCCTAATTGAATAAAGATACTTTTGACTTTGACTTTGACTAAGCAAAAATACGAAGTTACTTCCACATTTATATTAAAATCGATAAGTTCTGGTAGTAAGCAAAACAGTATCTTAATAACGTGTTTTGAAAATAAATTAACACTCTTAATAAAAAAGACAAAGCCTTACAAATCCTTTTATCCAAGTCGCTTCAAAACAATGACTTCATATTTACAGACATATATAGACCTTCTTTGCGTGCTTTTTAATTAACATACCATGACATATTAGCTTTTCTCATACTTTTGATATGAAAAATAAAACGTATGGAAATTAAAGGGATATCTTTTGAACTACAATAATATATAAATATAAATATAGGACAATTACATATGTTATATTAACGCAATATTAGGTAACATAAAATCATTTATATAATTCAATAATGACTACACCATAGATTACAAATAAGCAATAATTACGTTAAATTTATTAAATTCATCATTTATATACAACGTGTAACAAAAATGCGTGGTCATATTTAAGGATCTCAAAGAATACCTAATTTTAAATTAATGTATTGAAAATTCATTTCAATTGAACTATTTATAATCAACATATTTATATTTCTATTGACTAGCATATCGATTTTTAAATTTATCGACAATACGACATCACTTTAGAGCTATCAGCTGTTACGTGTCAATGACCGCATGACCCTATGACAATGCATTTCATTGAAAAAGTTACTGTTTTCTCTGTCATTAGAATTCGAAAAGTGATGTAACACTTTTGTTTTGATTTTTATATTATCGATGTAATTGGTGAATAAATAAAATAAAAAATATCAAATATGTTTATTTGAATGCGGGGACTTGTATATAGACTATCTATGTGCATCTGAACATCACGCAAAAATATTACCACACATTTCTGTTACACAACAATAAAACAATAAAAAAACATATTTTAACATATGTGTCACACACACACACTAACACACAAACTCAGCCTGTTCGTTTTACGTGTGGAGGCTTACTTGCGAAGGGTGGCCCGGGCCTAACAGAATGGCTGGTAGAGCCATGGTGATGGTTTGGAATCGTCTTGGTATTACAAAATAGAAGCTATTGGAGGAACAAAGAATAAAGGAATGCTATAGATTTACGGAAAGTCTTTTACCAATAATTTTCCACTGGTTCGGAAGGCAGATTCTACAGAGAAAAAAAGGTAAGAAACTCTAATAGTTGCTCTTTTGAATAAAAAATATAATTGTAATTAATACATAACAGAACAACTATTACAATATTTATACATAAATGTAAAGATGTCATTACCTTAGTACGGGAGGAGGTACGTCACGTCACGGATGTTTAGCGCTGGATGAGAATAACTGCGCATCGGTAGAATCGCGCTCGTAATTGACGTATTGGTGCGAGAAAGACAACACGACTGGGGAACCAATCAACGCTCGCGCACCCGACGATCAAGCGACCCGCGCGCCTTGCTGTCCCCTCGATACTTTATTTTTGACTTCTGCTCAGGTTTCGTTCAGCGCTAAAGGTTCGTGACGCGACCTATACCTTTGTTTCGAGTTGACGATGACAGATGAATATTTTTTTCCAAGGAAGTATTAGTTTCCGGGGTTACAAGTTCTCCAGTTTATAGATTTCCATAAATTAATTTGGACAATACTCTTAACACTATTGTCTTGATTGTGTTTACACGTTTTTTTTTACTTTGGGTAAATCCCTCGTTTACTGAAATTATAAATAAAAAATTCCTTACCACTACGAATAAAGGAACCAATTCTTATTTCATCGTGTCAACCTTTTAAATATTTGTGTTCATATGTCTCGTCATATTTTGATGAACCTCATCTTGCTAGCCAAAAAAGTGATTTTTTTTCACTTATATTCATTATTAACTACTTAAATTTCTCGATATTTTAAAGCGTTTTTATATAAGAAGCTAAAACCTTATCTTCGTTTTTTATCGGCGATTTTTTCAATACATTTTTTTATGTTTGAAACTTATAGAACTTTCTTCATTTAAGAAGCTAAAAGAAATTTCCGGTTTGCGTAAATTCATGCCATTGTACTCTAGTTACATTTAATAGATAATTACATATCTCCGGGTCACCAAGGACGGAAGAGTCATTGTCATAGATATACTCCTAAAATGGGGTCGACAAAAGACTTAAATTCTAATTCATTTCTGATGTTGTTCTGTGTTCCGATGTATTTTCTCTGCAATTACAAAAGAAAAGTATATGCATGTAATATATCTAGTTGCCATAATATAAGCGCGGCTTAGAGTGGTTATTATTATTATACTAGCTGCTGCCCACGACTCCGTCCGCGTGGATTTTCATATAAACTTTGACCTTCCTTCCCTCCTTATTCCCTTTTTTTCCGGTTAAAAAGTAGCCTATGCTTTATCTCAGGCTTTAGACTATCTATGTGCCAAATTTCGATCTAAAGGGTTTAGTAGTTTTAGCGTGATGGAAAGACAGAAAGGCATTAAAAATGGAATTGCATTTTATAGATTGACAGCTACAAAACGCAAAGTCAGGAATTCCTGTAAAAACTTTTATTCTCTATTTCCAGAAATTCAACCTTTTTTCGCTTTAAAAAGTATTGTATTCATCCCCTAGTTCAAGACTTATATCTTTTCCGAATTTTATACGAAACCGTCTCAATCATCAATCAAATCTTTTCTCTATAAGATAGTATTGCATATTTTATCTTTATTTAATAGAAAATAATTAGCACTTCACAAATAATAGCAATCTTTTCTTCATGAATAATTTAGTGTTTAAGTTCAGGTTAAGGAGTACTTAATTATCATAACATCATGAGCAAAGAAAATCTATTTGTTTTAAAAACTCATAATTAATACCCAAACAACACAGGGTCAAAGTCGAGCCCTGTTGTATTTACAAATCTATGAGTTAAAAACAAACTTTGTATCTACTTAACCGATCTATATGAGATGGTCAAGGACGTTAATAGTAATTAGGTTATTGGGTTGATTGAAACTAGTCGTGTCACAAGGTTTTACCTTCATATTTGCACGGTACTTTTCCTTTAACGTTAATACTAAGCATTTAACACTCATAAATGTAGCTATCAAATACAAGTATTTCATTTTTTTTAATATAGATAATAAATATTATTGCGACCCATATTCTACAGAGAAATGCAAGAGACCCTTGTTGAGAGCAATAGATCGCGAGATATTTGCGAAACCATCGACTACATATGTAGTCGATGTGCGAAACCTTTTGACGTTTATAACTTTTTAGCCGGCACGATATCAATGTCGATTTTTCACATCTTCATTACAATGCCGTAATAAAGTTGTATACAAAAATTCAGCTTGCAATTTTTTTCGGCGAATTGGGGTTTAAAATTGCTAAAATGACTGGACTGAGAAATATTATCATACTAAATGTTACCAGATAAAACATCGTATTTATAGGTCACGTCATTTATATTTAGCGCTGGACGAGAATAGCTGCGCATCGGTAGAATCGCGCTCGTAATTGACGTATTGGTGCGAGAAAGACTACACGACTGGGACAACCAATCAACGCTCGCGCACCCGACGATCACGCGCCCCGCGCGCCGCTCCGTTACCTCGATACCTTATTTTTGACTTCTGTGCAGGTTTCGTTCAGCGCTAAAGATTCGTGGCGCGACCTATACCACTGATTCAGACTGATGATTGAAATCCGCAAATTCTACCTCATGCACCGAGATGTGTAAGTGAGTAATTGTCCTCGTTTCTGTTTCAATTAATAAGGATGTGCTGACTGTAATTTGATCCTCGTATCTTCATTTAGATTACCTTAGACATGTGTTAAATGATGCACTATATACACCCGTATCTGTGTCTTTTAACAAGGTTTTCTGAAGAAAATGCATTTCAGTTTTGAAGGAAAATTTAAGTTTATGACACACGAATAAAAATGGGTCTCTAGTTCAACTCAGAAGAGTTTTTATATTTTTTGGTTTTATGAGTTTAATGCCTCAAAACTGGTTGTATATTGGTGTTCTATTAAAAACAATTTTATAAAAAAAAATTAAAAGTAACCATACAAAGTTACATTACTAGATCCCGTTTTCGTGGTTTCACCCAGGAAACTGGAAATATCGGAATTTTACTAAACAAAACTCCACTTTTTTTCCATTTTACCACATCTAGGGGTATGGCCAACTTTAGAGCCTTAAGGAACCATCCTAAAAAGCTATTTTATCCTATATTTTATCTCAAATTTATTATTAAAAGCATTAAAACTAACAGTTTGATGAATCAATCAGTGTGTGTCACTCGTGTATGAGTATTTTTAGATGACACATGTATGTTTAGTAAACATTACCGTTTCCAGTAGTAAGAACCACACCTTTATTTCAATAGTCACATTATCATATATAGTAAAGATTGTTTTTATATGCGACAGAGGGACTTGGAATCTAGGCAAGGGAGATTTCCTTTTTGATTTTTTTTATCAAGCGCCATGAGTATTGATGGACGGCGCGGCGATGACTACTTTCTTATCAGGTGGCTCGCCTGCTCGTTTGCCTCCTATGTTGTGACCGGGCTAGCGACACACTGTGACGACCTTTTTTTTTTGACGGGGGAAATCCTCTTACGGATACTGCGTCCTCCTCGGGGGAGAAGGAGGCGGTTATGTCGGACTCGCCTAAAATCGGCCACTACCGACTAAAACCCACCGGTGTTCCGTCGCGCACCCTTTCGGGGGGCGGACCTGCCGAGGACGCACGAAGCAGGACATAGGATCGTAAGTCAAATAAATAAGTCACACCGTGAACAGTCATCTGAAAAAGTATATTATCTAATAAAGTATATTTAGTAATATCTAAGCACAAGAATGTTTCATTAGTTGATTGTTTTTGTTCTTGAACTGAAAGTTATTTACAGCTTGCATAAAGTGCAAATAAAATTTATATAATTTTTAAAATACATCTTATTACTAATCGTCTTATAGAATACTTTGAAAAACATAATTACACTGCATGTTATACGTTAGGTATGTACTTATAATTATTTATAAATTATAATTAACACCTTCTAATAATTTATTTTATATGAGTACTGATAATTAATTCACTATCCTAATAGGTAATAATTTATTAGGTATACGTTAAAAAAGTGCATTACAGATCTGTGGGAACTTCTAACGGTGATTTGTTTGTTTTAGTTAATTATTCATATCGGGTCTAAGACGAATTTGAAGCCTTCGGTTACACATAGTTAAATATTGATCAATTATTTCTATGCTGTACCGTTGAAACACGGTATATATGGCACATCTTATGGTAATACGTTCTAGTGAAGAAATCACTCTTTTTATGAAGTTGGCTAATGATCTTGGTTTTTACTTAGTATATGAATAAATATAAAAAGACAAAGAAATTATTAAATTAAATTATTAACGGTTCTGATGCTTTTGCTGTTCCACGCTTAGCAGTGTATTTACCTTGATAAATATCATATGTATTTTTTATATAGCAGCACCCAAAATTAAAAAAAATATTTGTAATTTACAATGTAATTAAATTACTCCAGTGTGGGGATCGAACCACAACCCCTGCCGCAGATGGCAGTAATGTTACCACTCCACCAAGTGGTCGTTTATATAAACTCGTACGTAGATACCAGAAGCAATCCTCGATTATACTGGTTGATAAAGACTTACTCCCGAAAACTGAATCAGTAGATGGACCCCCAAGATATTAGCTTAATGCATATTACCTGATCCTGACGCCGTTTTGTCAAATTTATTTGATAATTTCATTGTTTCATGGGTTTATTAAGATAAATAAAAAAAGGACGCCCTACAGGATTTTACGCACACTAACAGGATCTTAAAAAGTAAAAAAATATTCTAAACAAAATTTTCGGTTAATGGTATCAGTTTTTTTACAAGCTGTATAGTTTGTAGTAGTATTATAGAGCTTTATATAGTTGCTTAAAGGACACGTATTTTTCCATTAACCAAGAAGTCTGTTTATGAAATTATTTCAAGTCTCCAGTCAGTGACATTTGCAGTGATATTTAGTATAATTAAATTCAGGCCGATATATTTTTTACTACTGTTTTTATTTTGTACTAGCTGTTGCCTGGGACTCCGTTCGCGTGGACTTTCATATAAAATTTGACCCCTCCTTCCTCCCTTTATAACCCTTTTTTCTAGTTAAAAAGTAGCTTATATTTTTTTCTCAGGCTCTGGACCAGTGTACCAAATTTCATTACAATAGGTTCAGTAGTTTTGGTAGAAAAGCGTAACAGACAGACAAAGTTACTTTCGCATTTATAATATTACATTTACATTATAGTATGGATTGTTTCTTTAGACCAACATCGATATCAAGCATCTTACTAAACTTGAAAAATTGTGTTGTAATTGTCTTTAAAGTTTATAGCTTCCTTGTGAGTAATATTAACGTTATTGTCATACGTACAATTGAACCAGTTGATATAATGAAAAAAATGTCAGTAAACAATGTAAAGTAATGATTTTCTTCCAATAAATGAACATCACGAAGCGATATTTTTAGTAAAATTATAAATGAAGTCGTTGAGGACGTTTTTTCTTACTTTTTTTATAATATACTAGCCGGCCCAAAGGGACTTCATTGACGCTGTAGTAATCCTATCCGAATCCTTATCCATACTAATATTATAAATGCGTAAGTAACTCTGTCTGTCTGTTACGCTTTCACGCCAAAACTACTGAACCGATTGTAATGAAATTTGGTACACAGATGGTCTAGAGCCTGAGATAAAACATAGGCTACTTTTTAACTAAAAAAACGGTTATAAGGGGGAGAAAGGGGAAGTTAAAGTTTATATGAAAGTCCACGCGGACGGAGTCGCGGGCAACAGCTAGTATAATAATAAAACCTTATAAGGAACAGACCCTTTTTCCTTACTCTCTTCCTTACCCTACAGTACCTAAGCTACCTCCCTTCCAAATTTTAAGTGTCTACGTTTAGCTGTTTAGGCTGCGCGTTGATATGTCAGTCAGTCAGTTTCTCCTTTCATACAATATTTAGACTAGCTGTTGCCCGCGACTCCGTCCGCGTGGACGTTCATATAAACTTTGACCCCCCTTTCCACTTCTTGTAACTCCTTTTTCCAGTTAAAAAGTAGCCTATGTTGTAGCCTATGTGTAACAAATTTCATTACAATCGGTTCAGCGGTAAAATTGTAATAAGTTTCAACCCCTCGCGCAATCTTTAGGGGGTTGGACAAAGTAGCGTATGTCCTTCCCCAGGATCTAGACCATCTGTGTACCAAATTTCGTTCGAATCGGTTCAGTAGTTTTAGCGTGATGGAAAGACAGACAGGCAGACAGAGTTACTTTCGCATTTATAATATTACTATGGATAAGTAAAGACATAGTTGACCAGGCGTCTCTTCAGCTCGGCTACCATTACACAATAAAACATTATCTCACTCCGTCCGTACGTGTATTGGAAAATTTTTGACAAATCCCGGATATTTATTTCACAATAACACGCTAATTGATTTTCGCGGCTCGCTATTATTTTAATAATCGTAACATCGGCTTTAAATACGGTACTATCATAAGGTACTATCAACTATAAGGTATAGTTGATAGTACCTTATGGTTGATACATTATTGACTTGAAATATTTAGAAAATTATTTTTTGTTCGCTTTGTTGATCCGCTAATCTATACTTATATTATAAAGAAGTAAAGTTTGTGTGTTTGTTAAAGTGTAAGGAGTAATCTCGGGATGTACTGAACCGATTTAAAAAATTCTTTTACCGATAGAAAGCTACATTATTACTGAGTGTAAGAAGTAAATGTGAAAAGGATATTAATTAACATTATGCCCAACAAGGTGGGCACGGGTCAGCTAGTTAATAATTTATTTGCAGATGCCTGTCAGTTAGATTAAATTTTGGCGCTAATATTATATTCGCTACTAACTACTACTATAACTGAGCAAAAGGAATAAAAATGATTTGTCAAATAAATTCTAAAACAGCTTCCCAAGAAAGATTTTTTCAGGAGCCCATGTGGAATATTAATTAAATTTTCCAAAGAAAATAGCGGTTAATTATTAAGGATTAAAAACCTTTATTCAAAATTATTTACTAAACAATTCAGTGATGTATATACATATGTATTAGGTATATGACCTTATAACAGCTACACTGATATTTTATATCGGCTCGCCAGTTGTTCGCAGATATTTATGCTAACATACAATACGGAAGCATCATTTCTTATGTACATAGTTAACACGAACATATACACATACGAGTATATGATACATTTGTGAATTTCATATGGAATCCCCTGTACTGTTTGATATTAGCTAAGTGTTTGTCTTTCTAATTAAAGGGCTATTAAAATGTTTAGCTGGAATGAATGAATGAAATTAGGAAGAAATAATAATATCTTAATAAATGTAAATTACGTGTCAGGATTTTTGTCCGCAATTGACTCTTAAACTACTGAACCGATTTTAAATTAAATTGGGACACCGTGCGCAGTTTGATCCAACTTAAAAGATGGGATAGCTTACTTCATAACATATTATGTAAGCGAGCTAGGGTCGCTAGTAATAGTATATAATTGTCATTATATTTTTATGATATAAATGGTACGGGACATTTATAGGAATGTTAGCTAATGGTAAGGGTCTACCTCCAACTATGAACAATTCTAAAGGTAATTTGCACACGATTTGTAAAAGAACGGAATTAAGGGACAGAAATAATAATAATATATATAATAATTATAATAATAAATAAAGGAGAATGCAAACACTTCCCGTACGAAATGCAATGTGATCTTTATAAAGATACCATTATTTGTTGAAGGGTTGTCTATCGATACAAGTAACAAGCCGGTCTAATTAGGCCTAGGATCATAATTACAAGCTATCAATATATCAATAATCAATGTTACTTACTATTATCATAGTACCAACTACCAAATTAACAATAGATTATAAATAATTTTTGCTGACTCAGCAAGTTTTTGTAACTCATTCAATATTGGATTTCGGATTAGCTAATGTTTGACTAAAATTTTACGCACGTAATACAGTTTAGCCGAAATTCATCACTATACGATAACGTGTCACGTTTTTAGTTTGTAGCGACCGCTCCTAATGCGAGTTCTGCATCACGCTTGCAATGTTCATTTGAGACTTAGCATAATGTATATATATTCTCGATATATGGGCCTAATGGCCAGTCAGCTACAAATTACACCCCGCAAATTTAACAAATTTTAATTAATTACTAGCTCATAGCTGACCCGTGCCCACTTCTTTGGGCATAATGTTAACAATCCTTTTTTTATATAGCCTATGACACTCAGCAATAATGTGGCTTTCTATTGTTGAAAGAATTTTTAAAATCGGTTCAGTAAATCCCGAGATTACCCCTTGCAATTTAACAAACACACAAACTATACTTCTTTATAATATTAGTATAGATATTTATTTTAAAAAAGGTAACATATAAAATACTTTAATGGTACAGAGCAATCATGTTTAATTGACTATTATGTGTAAAATTATGGCCAAAAAATTATTTGTTGTCACATCAATCCTGACTTCTAAACGCAAAGCATTATGAACCGAAATGAATACATCTCTATTTATGGAAGACAACACATTGACTCTTCTTAATGTATCAGCTTTCAAGCTATGTTAGGACGAATTGGACCGGTTTGCATAACGATACACCCCTGTGTAGGAATCTGAACCATGTTATTTCATTTCGTGTGGGTGCGCCTAATATCTGTACTTCCCTCTCCCTCAAAAATCCTCAGAATTCATTTTCAAAGTACCATACCTTCGGGTAAAAAACTAAGACTTCCCTGTCCATTTGTTGCCACCAGGCTGTACGCATTTTGAATAGAAAAATCGCGTACCGTAAGAACGGTCTATAAGAAAAAATAAGTCTATTATACATAACATAAAACTTCATTTCGATCAGAATCATTCGATCTATTAAAAAAATCGCATCAAAATTCCTTTCTAATAGTTTTACTTAATAATTTTAAAGACCTTAACATTCATTGGAACAGACACAGTCAAAAACGGCTCTGTTCTATACAATAATGTTAATATTCAAGAGTAATACTGATCACTAAATCATGTAAATCCCCCTCATAGACTAAGCCTTGAAGCGGACGGGGGGGCTTAGTAGTTTGGGGTGCAATACAGCACCTTGGGTGAAGCCAATTAGACCTACTAAGGGGGCTACTCTCTTAATATGGCGAGGTCATTGGTTGCTGCAACGCTAAGGAATCAAACAATACAAATTGCCTACAATTAAATATGTCTACAAGCGTATTCTACAAAATACGTTAACCGACCAAAAAAAGCAGGCAAACTGAGCGTGTAACATTCCTATCACACCTAACAAACGACCTGATGACCTTGAAGACCTCAACCGATTTCCACCAAACATAGCTAACAACACTCTCGACGGATATACCTTTCAAATAAAAAAAAACTCATTAAAATCGGTGCCGATTGTGCCAATTGTGCCGTGGGGTGACCGGCGTTATGAATAGTCCCCCACCCGCTCATCCCGGGTTGCAGTAGAAATCTGCAGATGGGAAAACTACCGGAAGATGGGCAGCAGGATCTTCCGGATTCTACATACCATCACATCAACTGCGCGCGCCAACCCGCCTGCCAAGCGTGGCGCGTATTGGCAAACCCCCCCCAAATGATCAGTAACACAAATACCAGGCCCCCAGTCCCCGGCAGCTCCGTTATCCCGGACGCGGGTAGCGGTCACGGTAACGGCGGAGCAGGGGGTGCGAAGAATCTCCGGCAGACGTCCGGCTACCCATCCCAACGACAACTGGCCCTGGTAACACACAACATACGCACTTTGAGGACTGACGAGAAGATCTGCGAGCTGGAAGAGGAATTGAGCAGATTGCACTGGGACATTGTAGAGCTATGTGAAGTTCGTAGAGAGGGAGAGGACACCGTAGCCCTGAAGTCCGGTAACTTGCTCTACCACCGGGAGGGCGACCAACAGTCCCAAGGTGGTGTCGGGTTTCTCGTTCACAAATCCCTCGTAAACAACATTATAACCATCGACAGTGTGTCGAGCAGGGTGGCGTACCTAATACTCAGAATATCCAAAAGATATTCGCTGAAGGTCATTCAGGTATACGCACCGACTTCGACACACTCCGATGACGAAGTAGAGGCTATGTATGAGGACATAAGTAGGGCCATACATACCTCCAAAACTTACTTCACTGTTGTTATGGGGGACTTCAACGCAAAGTTGGGTAAGAAAAGCGAGGGTGAGTTGAGAGTGGGGCAATTTGGGTATGGGCATCGGAACCATAGAGGACAGAGGCTGGCTGACTTTCTGGAGAGAGAGGAATTCTTTATGATGAACTCTTTCTTCCAAAAGCCCCCTCATAGGAAATGGACCTGGTTAAGGCCCGATGGTTCCACGAGAAATGAGATAGACTTCATAATGACCGACAAGAAACGAATATTTAGTGATGTCTCTGTGATTAACAGGGTAAAGACCGGCAGCGATCACCGCATTGTGAGAGGCATACTAAATATTAATGTTAAACTTGAAAGGTCCAGTCTGATGAAGTCTACGCTCCGACCCACTCGTGCTCACATTCAAAACCCAGAAAACTTTCAACTCGAGCTCTCTAATCGCTTTGATTGCCTGAAGAACTTTGAATCGGTGGACGAGATAAACGACGGGCTAGTGGAAACTGTCCGCACGGTAGGATGTAAGTTTTTTAGACCCCGCCGCAAAGATAGACCTCAAAAACTATCCCATCAAACCCTGAACCTCATGGCTGAACGACGTTCGATACCGCTGCAGTCTCCCGATGACGCGGAGTCATATAGGCAGCTCAATAGACGTATATCCAAGTCCATGCGACACGATTTACGTCTCTTTAATACTAACCGTGTTAGAGAGACCATCGAGCGAAACCAGGGCTCTAAAGTGTTCGCAAAGGACAAGTCTATTGGGCAAAGCCAGCTGACAAAGCTGAAACGGGAAGATGGCAGCAAAACGTCGACCAAAGCAGAGGTTTTAGAGGAGATAGAGAGGTTCTATGGACAGTTATACACTTCGGTCGCAAAGCCCGTCGGCAGCTTGGTGAGAGATCCA
>JADANM010005714.1:394736-405304 GCA_026213755.1 Eurema hecabe
GTACTTAAATCTCGCGACAAGCTTTTAAAACATATAAATTGTGTCAAATATGTTGAATTTGAAATGTTATAAGTTGACAGTAAAGTTATAGTGTAAAAGTTTATTTTTTTCTTTTTAGCGCATTTAAATAAAAGCTTGTTTTTAAAGATTTTTTTACCTTAATTTATTTCTATACATATATTAATGTTCTTATGATTTTAGTAGTATTAAATCATAATCACAGATCCTGTTCAAGAACTAGGAATAAGCTTTCCCTGAACTGAAAATTGACGCATAAACTTCGAACTATTTCACTGTAATAACATGTAAATAATTTCAAGGGGAACGACGTAAAATTTAAATTCCATACAGCTACAATCAACAATGTAAGAATGCTAACGGAAATCTGCAAATCACTTCTAAAAATAATTAAATGTTTTCGGAAACAACAATTGCCCGTTGTTTCGGGAATTCCGATAATGATTTTGTTGCTTATGGATTGTATTACTGGTCCGTTGGTTCATAGTAAGTCTACTTCTTAAGGAATTTGGTCTACTTAATTTTATAAGGTCAGTTGAAGCTTTATAGGCTTATTATTAAACTAACGGTCTGCCCCGGCTTCGCAGGCATTTGTAATGTAAAGCGCATATATAAAACTTCCTCTTGAATCACTCTCTCTATTAAAATAGCGTGAAAATTGGTTGCGTAGTTTTATAGATCTAAGCACATATAGGGACAAATAGACGAAAAATATTTGTTTTATACTATATAGTGATGAGTTTTATAAATTGAATTTGTTTTAGATCCGATCTAACCAATCGATTGGAGTTAGATGTTGAAATTTTTGAAAGAAATCTTATAAAAATATCTAAACTGTCAATTTTAAAAAGAAAGCTTATTGAAATACATTCAATAAATAATAATAACTCACTAGAATCCATCCTCAGCTCTTCACACGAAGAGTTTGGTGTGAGGGAGACAGCGCTGCCAGGGGTAAGGCTGGCAGAGTCCCTAGGTTCAGGGTTGGGGAGAGCTGATGATGGAGAGGATCCGGTCAGAGCTACAGCTCCCACCATGGCCCCGGCTGCGACGGCAGCTGCACCCCCCATCGTTGATGTAGACCATTGAGCTTTTTCCCATCTAGAATAAGAGTTAAAATTTGTCTAAAGTTTAAAAGAGATGCGTATATTTTTATTCTGTTTGTCTTTCTATACTGTCATTATTATATAATGGTTTTTTGTTTTTAGCTCGCAGTTTAGTGTTGTTTCTAATACTTTAGGACACGCGATCCAATAAGATTGGGGAATTTAAATTTGTATGACAATTTATTTAGTTCTATATATTCAGTCGAAAGTAAACAAGAATATACCTCTTGGTTCATATATGTATAAGTAGCTGTGTTAATAATCCTACTTTATATAATAAATGTGAAAGTTTGTGAGAATATATGTCTGGATGTATATTTAATGTTTATTATATTCTTTAATGCAAAAAATGCTGCGGCTGGACCGATGTAATTGAAATTTAGGATATATGGATAAACACAAGATAATTTATATCCCAGTATTGCCTCGGGAACGGGAACTACGCGGGTAAAACCGCAGGGCTCGGTTAGTAAAATTATATATAGTATACTAGTGGCACGACGGAACGCGAAAAAAATATTGGACTGGACTATCCCTAACAATTAGGGGGGATGAAAAATAGATGTTGTCCGATTCTCAGACCAAAATTTCACCAAAATCGGTCAAGCCATTTCGGAGGAATATAATTACAAACACCGTGACAGGAGAATTTTATACAAGAATACAAAATGGTTTCACACCGTTTTTCTGGAGGCTGCATTGTTAAGTAGGTAAAGATTTGCTTCTTATCGAGTTGACGTGTAAAAACAAAAGATTGAAATAAATATTTTTCAGTTCAGAACGACAAACAAACGGATAGTTTCTTCGGTAAGAAATTAAGCTCATATAAAATAATGAAGTAAAATGATGTCAATAGTTTTGTAAAAAAAATCTAAGATACGTGTTTCTAGCTTAACCTCGAAAAAAAATTACCTAAGATAATTAATCATCATTACACAATCAAGTTATTTAGCTATAAAACTTGTACTACTTTAAATCGCTTTTTTCTTGAAACACGGTCGATATACATCTTTTTGTTATTATGAGAACATCGTAAACCACAAGATCATAAGCTTAGATATTAATTTACGAGTTTAACATGACTGGATCCATCTCTTACTTCAGTAAGAAACGTTCATGTTCATCATCAACGAAAATTAAATTAAAACTGATCTATGTCCATTGAGAAAAAATACTTGAATTGGTTGGTTTTTTGTTCGATCCGATTTTTGTTAAAAAATAGTTTTATTGACTGAAAGAACATATACAATTTTAGAGACCCAAAATTTTATCAAATAAGAGCCTTATCGCTAGGAAGCGGTATCTTCACAACAACTATTTACTGAAAACGGTATAGATGAATCATATTATAAAGTGCATATAAAATATATTAACGCTACAGGCACACCCATATAAATCGAATTATTACCGAATCTTATATATTTGTGTAACTTTTATTATATTGTAATTAATAAATTGTCCAGTTTAAAAACTTACTTAAAGGCAGCTTTCACTCGCGTCCAATTAGACACTTTTGACTTTTCCACTTCTTTCGAAAAAATCCCGTCTGACCGTCGTCTTAGAGGCATCCCAAGAGGCCCGTCACTTTCCTCCCCTCCCGCCGACCGAGACCTCTGCTTCCTCAACAGTGACCCTCCGAACCTGCCGTGACTCTTCCACTTTGACCCCGACCGTTTCATACTCCGCCCTCCTGACCATAATGACTCAAACAAGGCCTGACCATAATCACAGTCCAGCTCAGAATCCAACGCCTCATTAATAAGTTCTAACTCTTTGGCTTCATCTTTTAACTTTTCATTTTCAAGTTCAATTTTCTTATACGCATTGTGCAGTCGCTTTAAGCTGTTCACTTCTCTCAACCTTCTGACCAAACGGTTATTCTTCTGTTTCAAATTAGCGAACTGCTCCAAAAGCTGCAAGAGTTTCTCAAGTTGGTCCAAAGCTTCGAAGGTGTCTTTTGTACGTTGCGCGGCGTCTCTTCCGCACTCGGAAAGAGGATCATCTTTATCTTTCAGTCGTTGCAACATTCGATCGCAAAGACCTTCTGCGTCAGTGTCATCAATACCCCAAGATTCTTCAGGACTTGGGCCAGCTGTACACGGAGAATTCCCTTCAGCGTCTGACGGAGTCTGAGGAGACTTAACGGACAGTGTAGCCGGCGGTTCACCTCTCCTACGCCGGTGCAACGAAGAGCCAGCTGGTGGCAATTCTGATCCATCCTTCTCTTCTTTCTTAACTTCTGTTTTGTCTTCTTGAAAGCTAACGTCACTTTCTTTAGGTGACGTCATCGCTATGGAGTGTCCCAGTTATTTATAAATGAAAATAAACGCACGGGTCTGTCGGGCTGGGCCGTGCCCTAATGGAATGTATCTTTTATTGGATGCATATCTGTTTATAATAGGTGAAAGCGTTACACGTCAGTTTGTAATTTCACTGAAATAACCACTGAGTATTTATCACTAGAGGACTTTATCACTAGTTAAACGCGCACTATATGTTATAGAATGGAATTCAATTATTATTGTATTCATTGTCTTCGCGGTTATAAAAGCACGTGTAGTAAAATAAATTAATAAGAGAATAGTGAAGTATGGTTTGATTAAGCGATAAGAAGGGTATTGTATTGTAAAGAAACATAGATATGAAATGACGAATGGTGGCCGCCCAGGCGCGGGCGCATTTAGGCGGGCGGGCGGGCGGCCGCTCACACCTCGCGAGACCGACTACCGACTAGCGAACATTTCCGAACCAACATTATTTTTAACCAGAATTTCATTTCCTCACTTCACATGTCGACGAATAATAGCTCTTATATAAATGGCTAAAAGATCGCTAATTTTGTACGATTAGTACTATTTATATACACACGTATTCTTAATGCTTTCAAGACGAAATCCCATTAACCTATATTTTTAAAATGGATATAAATGAACGTGTTATGTTACTGTCTTGGTTTACGTAAAGGTATTACATTTTTAATATTTCATAACTTTGTTCAACAAAGCCGTACAATTTTAAATGCTTTGTATGAACGGAGAAATCTCGGGAAATACACCTCTATTCCTGGTCTTGTATGTTTTTTGAAAGTTGTATAATATGAAAATGAATCGACAAAAAAATAGTGAACCAAATTCGATAGATCTTTTTTTAAACATTCTTGAAGTATAATATAAGGATGGTTCTTAAGCAAAGAAGAAAGGTTAGGTTTTGAGTTTAAGGTATAAGGTTAAAAGTAGGATAGGTGCAACGTGTTTGTATGTAATATTAGGTACATTAATTTAAAATAATAATAATTTAATCTTAACATTTTTAAGACACATTTGTTTTTTTTAATATTTACTTGTTTTATTTGCCAGCGATTTTTTTTACAGAAATTATATTAATGATAGACCAATAGTAATAGTATTCAAATAAGTTTTTACTAAAGAAAATGTAATTCCTGGCAGTTTTATTTTTTCTTTCTAAATTATAAGAAACAATTTGGTGATAGCAACCTCCACCCATGTAGACGATTGTGTCATCCACCTTATTATAGGGAATGCAGCAGGATACCCTTTTTTCTTATGCAACCAATCTGAAAGTCCATAATACGACATAGATAAATGTCTTAGCAATGTGCTGAGTCATTTTAATTGCTTCCTTGTCCTATCAGGCGCCGTCAAGCAGCCGGAGCGCGACGGAAATCCGAATGAAGGCGTAGTTTAAATACTAAAATAAATGTTATTGGTGGACAAAGGATTCCACTCGTCTAATAATGCATTACTTTCTGCCTTTATCGCGTGCCATTAGTTTGTGATGACTGTTTATATAAAGTTCGTATTTACCACACAAGATTTTGTTTTTTTTTTGAAAAACATCTTATACAGTTTTCAGTCATAAAGCATTTGTGTGATAACAAGCCTCTTTTTTGATACAATTTATTTAAGTTTTTGATCATAAGTTATAACATTAATATGTATTAACATGACTAACACTTACTTTAAACAAGTCCATAAAAGCTATTTACACATTGAAAGTGGTTATTACATTAACTGTGCTCTAGTCTGAAAGCCAGCAAGATTACTGGGCTAATGAGTGCTTAACATCTTATGACTCAGTGTAAATAAATATAAAAATAAATGAATATTTTCAGGACATTTATACACAGCGCCATCTAGTTCCAAGCTAAGCCGAAGCTTGTGTTATGGCAACTAGATAACGGAATAAATTACACATACATACTTTTCTTTTGTAAATACATACATACAATTACATAGCAACACTCAGACCCCAGAAAAATACAAATGTAAATTACAAATATTTTTTTCCGGTGTGGGAATGAACCCGCGACCCTTCGCGCAGAAAGCAGTTGTGTTACCACTGCGCCAAGCGGTCGTCGTGTAGTGTCGTCGGTGTAGTTTCTGGAGTTTGGTTTTAGAGCAAAGTTCCGGTAGCACTGCATTGGTGCTACCGTGGTCTAACCATCAGGAGTGTGTCCAGCTCGTCTCACTTCTTCGTCATATAAAAAAAATTAAATAGGTCTAGCCAAGAACTAGCCTTGTTGGAACCTGTTTCATTTGTAATCTTTTGGGAAAATGTTTCAAAGGAATAATAAAAAAAACAAACTACTTATTAAAATATATTTCATAAAATACAATTATTTGAGCAAGGAACCTTTAATTGAGCACTTTTTTGTATATTATACTTAAAGCTGAGAAATTGCTGACTAAATTGTGGTTAATTCGTTGAGCTAACTTTAAACATAAGTACAGACAGTTTATTCTTAGAGATACTATGCTATATGCCTCTTGAAAAAAATATTTCTCAAAGTTTTATTTGACTAATTTGGTCATTTTCTAACTCTACTCTACCACCTCAACATAGAACTATAATTTATTGATCTGAATTTGTTGATCAGCTTTTGCGTACTACAAGTTGCCTGTAAAGAAATCACTAATAGTGATAAGGTCGTATTGTGAAAACTTTTTGCAATTTTTATTTCAAGTTTTAAGGTGTATTTCATTATCTTAATATATATGTCGCAGGCGGATTGTATAAATAGCTGTATTAAATTACGGCTAGCCGTTTTACAAAACAGGGCCGTTTTGCAAAGCGGCGGTTCAACGATTAGCCGTATTGTCTTGCGTAGTTTTTGTAAAACGGCTAGCCGTAATGTAATACAGCGGATTATACAATCCGCCTGCGACATATACATTACGTCTCACGTTGTTTGTCCGCGATTGACTCTAAAACTACTGTTATAAATTAAATTTGCACACCGTGTGCAGTTTGATCCAACTTAAAAGACAGGATAGTTTACATCATTACATAGGATAAAACAAAGTCGCTATACGCCGTCTGTCTGTCCCTATGTATGCTTAGATCTTTAATACTAAACAACGGATTTTAATGTGGTTTTTTTAATAGATAGAATGATTCTCCAGGAAGGTTTATGTGTATATTATTACACGGCTAGTCATAATATATATGCGAGAGAAGCCGGGGCGGGTCGCTAGTTGACAATAAAGATAATCCTTTCCTTGTTTATTGGTTCTATGTCCTCCAAAGTCCTCAGACGTTAACCATGATCTCATGTAATGGTTTCCTATGTATATCAGGGACTGTAGCTTGGGGATGAGGTCTGCCAACTGGTAGGAGTAACTCGAGGCGTTCAGAGGTGGGTCTTTGAAGAAGAGTCCTTAACCGAGTGCTGCAGTTAAGTGGAGTGGAAGTCAGGGCTACTAGCCCGCAGTACTGTAACAACAGATATTGGATTTTCTTCATCTTTTATTATATCCTATATACAACGTGTAACAGAAATGTGTGGTAATTTTTTTGCGTGATGTTCAGATGATAATAGATAGTCTATATACAAGTCCCCGCATTAAAATAAACATATTTGAGATTTTTTATTTCATTAATTCATCAATAAAATCAAAACAAAATTGTTACATCACTTTTCGAATTCTAATGACAGAGACAGCAGTAACTTTTTCAATGAAATGCATTGTCATAGGGTCATGCGGTCATTGACACGTAACAGCTGATAGCTCTAAAGTGGTGTCGTAGCGTCGATAAATTTAAATATCGATATGCTAGTCAATAGAAATAAAAAATCAATATCTTGATACTAAATAGTTCAAATGAAATGAACTTTTAATACATTTATTTCAAATTAGGTATTCTTTGCGATCCTTAAATATTACCACGCATTTCTGTTACACGTTGTATAAGATAGTAATTATTGTATTGTCCTGTAATGTCTTTACTATAAGCTTTTCTTCTTAATATTAATCTTATTTTAAAGTGCATTTGCTATTGTAAATATTGGTGGACAACCTTATACTAAAAATAAAAAAAAAATATTAAAGTAGAAAATTATCCTGTTCTATATATAGGATAGGTCCTATCCTACTAATATTATAAATGTGAATTATTCTTTGAAGCAAAATCGGCTGGACCGATTTGGTTGAAATTTGGTATTAAGACGCAGGATTAACACATTTATTACATAAATACTCTATATGCCAGTATTGCCCCGGGAACGGAAACTACACGGATAAAACCGCGGGGAAAATCTAGTTCTGCTTTAATATTGAAATTGGGTTAAGCTTTAAAATAGAACAAAGTTGAGATAAGCTAGTTCTAAAGGACAATAGACTACAAGAGTTGTAAAACACATTCAGAAATACAAATCATAAAAACGAAAGGGTATACAATCACAACGTTATCTAAACTCTAAAATTTTCCATAAAAAATAACTGTTATCGGAGATAAACAAATCGTTAGTCATTTTAAAATACCGGAAACCTTAATTTTACTTATCAATGACATTTTTAGTGATATATAGCTATCTTACTATAACGCAAAAACGGCTCGACCGATTTAGTTGAAATTTATGGATTAACAAATAGAATACTTTGCATCCCGGTATTTTTCCGGGAACGGAAATAACGCGGATAAAACCGGGCACTGCTAGTAAGAGATAAATAATGCTTGTGTTATGACAACTAGATAACGGAATAAATTACATATACATACTTTTCTTTTGTAAATCCATACATACAATACATAGCAACATCCAGACCCAGAAAAATACAAATGAAAAAAGATAAGAATCTAACTAAGAAAAAAACAAAAATTACCTGAATTGCTGTCAGTAAGATCCCAGCTGCGATGGCAACACTAATCTCACTATAATAGTGCATTCTTCTCTTCCCATCACTTCGAGTCGAGTGCGTCTGTCTGAACACCAGGATTAAAGCTGGTGCTTCACAAAGATATGGCTTATTGTAGTCTGTGGCAAATGGTTTTAGATCTGTCACCCATTGTCTGGACATGCGTCGGGTGTAGTTCATTTCTTCTTCTTCTTCAACTATATGTCTGATAGCAGCCTTCATGTCAGGGTCTTGGACAACTACGAACGTCCACGGCTCTGTGTGAGCTCCAGATGGTGAAGTACCTGAAAATTAAAATGAAAATGTTATTCACTTAAATCACATTGTGAAATTTGTGAACGTCAAAACTAAAAATATAGATCAATACAGACATGTCGTTGCAGCCACACAATCTGCTTTGTCCAATGCATTACGATATCGCAAAATAATATAAAACCTTGGAAAGAAGCTTGGTTATGTATACTGTGATGATGTCCTTCTATTCTACTGATCTTATTTTTATGTGAAATTTTGTGAGAATTGATAGTGATGTATGTTTGTTATTCTTTTACGCAAAAACGGTTGGATAAATTTTGTTGTAATTCAGTATCTATGTAGATTGTTGATACCCTGGATTACTTAGGATAATTTATATCCCGGTATTGCCCCGGGAAAAGGAACTACACGGGTAGAAGCACGAGGCATAGCTTAAAAGATATAATATGTATTCAAATTGACTTAGTCTAAGAAATTATGTTCCTAGTTAACAAAGTCCTTTTCTGAAAGCAGAAAAAATTCTTTCATGCAATCAACTTGTACAATAATAATAAATTTTCAACTGAGGTTTTTCGTTAATGTGTTGGATGAAAATATGTAGGCTGCATTGAGTAACATCAGATGATTTTTTTTCCAATATTGACTATTGAATTCATTAAACCTATCTTTTGTATCTGTTTATCTATTTAATTAAATTATGATCTGTTCCTATCAAAAATGCTTGTCATCTTTATTAATATTGTGACGTTTTGAAAGATTGAATTTACTTTTTACAGTACTTTTGATATAAATTGCTATGTATTTCTCAAAAAAATCATGCAAGACCAAAGTGGTTTCTATATTTTGTGTAGTTTTATTTTTATTTTTCCTACTTTTTCGGAAGCGGTCGTACGCGGATTTTGATGAACGAAATTGGTATGAAGAAGGCAATGATACATCAGAGAAGATGAGTCCTGATACAGCCAACATTGACATAGATGAAATTATGAAGTTCAAAAAATTCATAAGCGAAACGAACAGAGATCAGATCGTTAATAACATCGAAGCATTCGGGCCTGAATTTACACTTGTTATTGTAATCCAAGTACACGACAAAGCCTTTTACTTTGAACAACTGTTAGCTTCTTTGAAAAACGCTATAGGCATATCGAAGTGCCTTATAATATTCTCACATGACTGCGTAGATGAAGACATTGAGCATAAGATTCGAAAAGTAACCTTCACTAAGTATGTTCGCATAGTGTTCCCGTTTAACGTTCAAGTTCATCCCGTTGTATTCCCTGGAAGAGACTTTAAATATTGCCCCAAAAGTATTATAAATTGCGAAACTAATGTCCGATACAGAAATCCTCAATTGACCCAATTAAAGCATCACTGGTGGTGGACAGTAAGCACCATTTTCGATAGACTAACAATAACACAAAATTATACAGGAAATGTCATATTTCTCGAAGAAGATCAATATACGACGCAGGATTTTATCTATGTTTTAAAATTGATTGAAAGAATTCTGCCCTCACATTATCCTAATTATGATATGATCGCTCTAGGAACTAAATTTCCAAATACTAAGAACTATCGAATTAACGAGACTACAGCAGTTATAGAACCTTGGGGTTTGAGTCAAAATATTGCAGTTGCTTTTAATGTAACCTTCTGGAACGTTCTAAGAAATTTCTCAGAAGATTTCTGTTGCTTCAACGATTGGCATTGGAGCAACTCGCTGAAGTATATAAGTCTAAAAACGATGAAAGAAAGATTCATAGTTTTGTCCGTCAAAAGTGCGCGGGTCATGCGTTATGAGAAATGTCAATCTAGCAACGATTCCTACTGCCATGAGGTAGAAAAAGTAATATCTGTGGGCAAGTTTATTAAGACTATACAAAAATCTTTTTATCCACAATCGCTTTCGTATAGAGTTAGAAATTTAAGACCTAGAGTAAAAGCATTAGGTGGATGGAAGGATGTAAGAGATCATGAGCTTTGTATGTATTATACCAGTAATCTGAGGACTGGTGTATGAAAATTTAAA
>JADANM010005714.1:434757-457078 GCA_026213755.1 Eurema hecabe
TACTGATATTATACATATGAAAACTTTTTCGAATATTATGATATACGTTTCTTATTCTTTAACGCAAAAACGGCTGGACCGATTTCATTGAAATTTAGTATGTAGACAGGTAACCCTTTTTTGTTCTGGTATAATATTAGTAAGATAGTTCAATCTTAGAGTCCTTATATCTGAACTTCAATAAACACTTACTTCACAGCCAACACGTATAAGTCACAAATGCAGCACATGGCCAATCGTTGATTCTTGGCCTGTCTCTCACTTGAACTGCAGTGTACCTCAGGATCCCCGAGAGGAAGATACTGTAAAATAAATGCCTCATTAACCTCCACTTTCCTATTTTTCTTATAAAAGCACTAGAGCGCATTATGCGGCATAATTTTTAAAATTCAACGTTTCAACTTCATCTTTATTTATTGATATATCAAGCATTCTCAAACGTAGTAAGTAGTGTTTTCGCTTGATGCGTGCAATTATATGTGCAGTGACAGATAATTAACAAATATTTTTCTTTAATTTGCCATTCATCCGAATGTCGCACTATGCTCTGTAATTAGAAAATTTTTGATTCCCACGATCAGAGCTAGGTATACGTTTTTCAAAATTCGGACATAGTTTCGGCGTACCTTGCACTTATACAGCACTACGTTTAGATAGTATGACGATAATTATTATGTATGTTAACATATTGCTATTTAATTGATATGTTTTCATTATTGTTTAAAATAATACAATTTAATATAAAGTAAAATATATTACCACAACAAATATGGCCACCAGCAGGAACAGTAAAGCTTTTAAAATACATATTATGGGGCAACCGATATCTGAAAATATATAATTTGTTAGATTTTAACGTAATAATTATGAATTCTATGTTAATAATTCGCCAACCAGTAAGAGGTCACCTCTCGTGTGTTATCTTAAAAAACTTATTAACTACACAGTTATTTATACTTCGGTCTAGTATAAGGACTGTGACTACAATCGCTCTGCCAAGAAGAATAACTAAATGTTCATTTACATGCTTAGTTTCTAGTTAGAGCAATCAGTATAGAATCATATTTCTATAACTAATAACTAATGGTATATATAGTAATATGAAAACCTCTCCTTGTGGACGTATAAATGAGCAATAAACTCGTGTATGGAATACCAGCTTACTATAGATTAATGACAAAGAGATACGGGATAAGATAAGAATGTTGTCAATTAAGAAAATGTGATGTGAACCCTTGGTAGAAAACTGATCATGGGAAGGCTGAAAACACAGACAAAGCAGGTGAGCCACCTGATGGAAAGTGGTCATCGCCTCCCATCAATACTCGCGGAGCTTGGTACCTCTAGAATGGGTTGCCTTTTAAATTAGTCTGAAATACCTTTGGATACTTGACATCGCGGTAATTGGCACCTCGATGAATCAACAGCTTCAAAGGTATCCATCCCAGGTCTTCTGTGTTTGTTTAAATCATTTCAATAAAAATTCTGTAAATTTTGCGTCGAATGTTTTTGACTTTGTTGACAGTGATTGTTGTGAAAGTTTTCATAGATTTTCTTACGTTCAACAGATAATGTCGTAACCATTTTTAAATACAAGACAAAACAGATCATAGGAATGAAGTATCTCCGTATTCAAAGCTTAATAATTATTATGGTACTCTTCACTTGTAACAGAGGGTAACTTCAGACAAAAGGTTCCCTGGTTACACTTTTGAGCCTCGTCAAGAATTTGATAGGAAGAGATGGAAGAAAGAACTCGCCAAGAGTGGATTTATGCTGTGGGTGATGTTCCCATGCTGTTTTTTATGGGATAGTGGTATTCCTATTTAATATCAACGACATATTTCTAACTACTTCTTAATTCTGAGACTATTGAAAAACTGAATCATTCCTTCAAAATAATTTATTTACACATAAGAAAAGATTTATAAACACATTTGAAATACAAGGTAACCGATTGTTATCTGAATATTTTTAAAAAATATCGATATACCTAATATATGCACGTTAAGCAATTTTCTAAACGAACAATCCCCAATAAACTTTTCGCTGTATTTTTTCATTTCACTTCGTATTTTACTTTCCTCTTAGTTCTTATTAGTAAGCTAGTTTTTCTTAGCTCGGGGACAATTTTTCATGCAAGTAAATCCTTTTTCAATACATTTCGAGCAACTATTTGTTTGCATTGTATCTGCTTGTTCCGTACTCTCAATAACATTGGAACTCATCGGCATTTGATTGTCGTCATCATCATCCTCGCTTTCTTGCTTTTCCTCTGCAGCCGTTGATTTTCTTCTCAGTAGGAGAGCTTTGACGCCTTGCATGCGACTCTCACTTCGCGATTTCCTGCTCGGATTCCCAAAGCAAATGTTCTGTGAAGAGTCTAGTTGCTTTTCGGTTGTTAGCTGTAAATGAGAATGTCTTTTAACATGTTTCTCAGCCTTTGGATGTCTCAAAATCAGAATTAAAGTTTAAAATTAAACTAAAAATTCGAATTGTTACAAAAAACATTCGGTTAATCTTCGACGGCTCGTAGATACAAGTTAAAAAAGCCTAACTAGTAAAAACATACTTATAAGGAAGATGAGTATTTGATCTTCCTCTTAACAAAAACGTAAAGCAAGGATTATCATCTGTTAAACCACCGACTAGTCGGCCGTTAAGCCTAATAGTCTTATCTAGAAAAGTTGTATATATGTATATATGCTCTCGAGTGAATATCATAAGCGACATTTAGTTGTCGGTACATTGGTAGAGGTCTCTATACTTACATAAAACTAGCAACTAACTGTTCCAATAATCCTAGCCCTCATCCAACAAAAAATCTTTCAGCCGAAGCCGAATTAATTGAGGACTTAAAACTATAATAAGCAATCAATTCATTACCTGGGCTGGCCGTTGACACGAGGTCCTACAGTTCGCCACTCGCGTGAAATATCCAAAAGTGTCATTGAACTGAAAACGTAACACTTTAAATACTGATAAATGGTTCAACAAGAAAAAAACAATATTTAATGTTATATCACACACGTATTATTCACTAAAACAGATCGTGACGCTGTTACTAAGTTAAAACTATTTAGATTAAAACGTTTCCACACCACGAAAAATTCTATCACATATTAACTTATTAAAGTTTTATAGTAAGTAAGTATATCATGGCTGAATATAATATCTTCTAACTATATAAAAGGAGAAACTGACCGACTGACTGACATAGCAACGCACAGCATAGAAGGAAGGGACGTAGCTTAGGTACCGTAGAGGTGTACTAAGAAAGGAACTCCCGAAATTCCTGCGGGAACGAGAATTAGCGGGAAAATCCTTTAGTACTAAAAGTCTAAACCGCTTGAGTTAGACGCTTGAAATTTAGCATGCATGTACCTTAGGAAACTCAAAGTATAGTTGCAAAAGGATATTGCAAAATTCCCACGGGATCGGGACTTAGCGGGGAAAAACATTTGTATCAAAAAATGTAGGAAAAAGGATTATAAGGGGGGAGGGGGTCAAATTTGGGGGACAGAGTTGCGGACAATAGCTAGTTCGAATATAAAATTATATTTAGTAACAAAATATAGTTACCGTTTCAATGACTCCGCAGAAGTGTGTAGAAAGAAAATTAAGTGAATCGTTGTAAAATGTTGTTATCGGCCGCCATTTGCTGCAAGAGACACGAATTAAGTTACAGTAATAACATTAAAGCTTTGTAAAAGTGACAAATGAACTTGATAATACATGAAATCCTGAACGATGTTCAACGTAAAAAGCTCAGACAATGAAAATCAATGCATATTTGATTCGCCAGAGCTTAACCACTGTTCGTTTCAACTTAAGCCAAAATAAAAATTACATTCGTCAGCTATAACCACTTTCTATCAGGTGACTCACCTGCTCGTTTGTCCTCTATGTTATAAAGAAGACATTTCAATTGTACCTTAAGATATCGTCAATGAGGGCGCAAGGGCACGTCTCGCATACGCAAAACGGTCTGCTGTAGTACTTATGGCTAGTAGCGGGGCTAGTGCTGGTGCCTGCTGGGAGACCACTAAGCCCGGAGAAGGAGCTGTATTCACTCTGGCGGCAGGACAGGCGGCAGTTGCCTGACCAGATCTGCCGGATGGCCGACGCAGTGGCTGTGAACTCCCCGTTATGGTTTATCTGAAAATTAATAAGCCTAGTCAAATTATACGTCTAAGTTAGATAGTATATCATTCTGATGATTATGGAAAACTGGTTTTGTTGTTGAAAAATATAGATGAATCAATTGAACTTTCTTGTTCTGGCAAACTCACGATTTCTTTCGTTAATGCAGATATATAAAAATTGCTATCAGTAATGTATACGTACCTCTTTACTACTGCAGATTCTTGGCCTCCTAAACTAAACATACGTTCAGGTGTACACAATAGGATAAAAATATAGTCACTTACGTATGCGTAAATGAGAAACACGGCCAAAAAGAACAGCAATATTACAAACATTTGGCCGCTGCCTTTTGCACTTCCTGAAATTTAGTCATTTATTGAAATTTGTTTAGAAAATCTATTATATAGTTGAATAATAGAATAAAGTTATGAAACCAAATAAATTGTAAAAACATGATGGGACAATAAGTGCAGTTGTCCAGAAATTTGGTTAGGATTCCAATAAAAAAGATTCTTCTGAAATTATATTTTGCTTGCGTCCTCTTCCACAGGAAAATTTTACAATATATATTACAATATAATTTATATGTTTCTACAAATGGAATTCAACTAACATGGTTTTTGTAATTAATCAGTATTCTATTTTATTATTTTCATGTTGTTTCTGAAAATTATTTACGATAGATTTGACAACTTCTTAAGTGATTTGACAGTATAATTTCTTTTAAGAGTTTTGTTTGCGAAGTGAGATTGTGCAGGTAAAGGCTTTTGGAATTATTATTATTTATAAAAAAGAAAGACAATAAAATAATAATACAGAAGATTCACTTGGGTCAAAAATATGTCACTGTAATGATGTTCCATATTATATTCCCATATAAATCAGTGTACTCGATATAAGTTAACCACCTATATGCCAAATCGTTCTTTTTTATGCTCTTAGAAGTCGATGTTCGCAAGGGTGGAACACTAGTGGGTTTTAGTCGGCATGGTTCTGTAAAGCGAGTCCGATATAACCACCTCTTTCTCCCACGAGGAGGTTGCGGTATCATACATTCATTCATATCATTTAATTTTATCTTCTTTCAGAAACTGAAGGTCTCAGCAGCGGTTGCGAGGCAGGTGGTGTGCGAGAGGAGATAGCAAGAGACTACGCTGCGTTACAGTCTCGTCTCACTAGAGAATTCTCTGACAGACATCCAGGGAAGACTGTTGAGCGGGGTCAGTTATTTTCTTCTTAACGAACCTTTTGAAACCTTAATCCCTTTTTCTTATAATTTTTTTTAAGAGATTTCTGCTAATAAGACCGCCTTTTGTGCTGTTTCTTGTTTCTATGCTCTTGTTTTGTTTTTTTTTTATTTGTGTACAATAAAGAGTTTAAATTATTATTTTTTATTGTAAATACTTCCAAACGTAATTGTTAATTGCACAATAAGTGTGCCTTAAACATTCTGTATGTCCAATTTATATTGCGATGATAATAAAATAAATAAAAAGTTAACAGAATGAAAATACTAATATGCCTATGAATAGTTTGGAAATGATCATGAGGTGTCTCAAGTTTTAAAAAACATATTATATGCTAATCTGGTTATTTAATTACTACAAAAGTTTCTCGAATAGATAGATATATAGTATAGATTTTTTGAAGGTCGCTCGTAAATTCTAGAATCTATTTCAGCGTCCCGACCGGTAGCTACGGAAGACCAGTTGTCAGCCGATTTCCACAAGAAATTGACTGAGTGGCAGAGAATTAAGGGGGTGAAGCAGCCCCCTCCCATCCCGGCAAGACAGGACTTAAGTGAAGACTTCCTGAAGAGATGGGGTACGTTCTATCTTAACGTGATTTGATTATATTTTGAGATACTTGAGGTACAACTTAGAAGTCTAGTTCAGACTACATATTCAGAGATGTTATTCTCTTACCTTCGTTAACCCATTGAACTGATGGTTGTTATTACTTATTGGTCGTAATTCTGTTTGTTTTCCGTTTACTGGTATCATTGCCCACCATAAGTCCATGTCAGTGAAAAAATACTCAATAGAAAATATTGTAATACAATTCGAAATAAGACAAATTTTGATTATTAGATGCTTGGACTCGAATGAAAGAGACTAACTCAGTACCTGCTTGGGAGGAGGAGGCGAAACCGGATGAAGTTCTTGTTCAAACATCCACTGGACTGTTTAAATTTCAAGGTATTTTATATAAACCTTTTTAACAATATCTATATACACAGAGTTTAATTTTATATATATGTATACCATCAACCGTCCAACAGAAAAAAAGGATGAAAACCTTTTACATTCTGTCGTATAAAGCTAGTGACATTTCTCTTTTATTATTATTGGATATTATAATATAACAACGTTATAAATAGTAAAATAATGTGGTATAATCAATCTTTAGATTTTAAGAGACAAGTCTTGTTCTAGGCATATCCCGTTCTTTCACCCGCAAACTGCACGAGTGGGAGAAGTCCCGAGGCATAGCTCCCGAAGCTTCCACGTCGGCGCTGCTGCAGGCGGCGCGCGCGCGGGCGCCCCTCCCCCCGGCCCTCACGCGCGCGCAGAGCGACGGCAGTGTGGGCCCGGCGCTCGCTGCAGCCGGACGTGTCCACGCGAGCAGTCTGAGCGTTAATGACGCTGATGATCTGGATTCGGACTACGAGAGAGCGAATTTGGTAATTGTTTTTGTATTTTCAAAAGTAGCTCTTTGTTATGAAAAGTCGAATTTAAATTATGATTAAATTTTAATTTAAATATTTTATCGTTAATAAATTACTTTTAATAAAACACTTCCCGTTAAAACACGATGAGCTCCACAACATAGTTATATTAAAGTTTAATATCAAATAATTAAATTTTTATTAAAATATGCTCAATAAGTTCTTCATTAAACACCCTCAACCAACTTAACTACTAAAATTCTCCAAATCCAAAAGAAACACCTAGTAACATATCCATAGTAAAACAATGAAAAAAACTAGTGTCTCAACTTCAAGATAGATACAGAACTAGTGAACTATGTATCGTAGCTGGACGCGAGGGAGCAATGCGAGGAGTCTCACGAGAGGCGAGGGGCGGGGCGGGGCGCGGGGCGCGGCGCGGTGCTGGTGGAGGTGGAGGCGGAGGAGGTGTGCACGGCGGCGCCGCTGGTGGCGGTGAGCCCGCGCGCGGCGCCGCACACGCCCGTCTACACGTACGGCCGCGAGCGCCCGCTCTGCGCCAGCGCCGCCACCGGCACCGCCGTGCTCAGCGGTCAGTCTACCTACACACTACTACGTATGGTTCATCTCATCTGATCAGCATTCAGTCAATCTATAGTCCATACACTAGGACATATGCTTCGTCTCATCTGCTCAGTGGTCAGAAAGCCCAAAGCCTATAGAAGCATTGAAGAATATTATGTCGTACCCACGATTTCGGTGACCTCCAGATTTGGGTTGGTTCATGAAGCATATATCACAGTACCCACTACGACATATGCTTCCTCTCATCAGCCTGTTTCGATCCACTCTTGGACAAGTCTCTCCAAGTCATGTCCAGCGCGACTGGTCTTCAGCTACCTGTATTCAATGGGACCCAGCGACCTTTACCAGGTCATTGGTTCATAATATAATTACCTCATTGGAATTTAAACTGAATGTACTGATTAATTACTTATTGTACTGTACTTTAAAACACAATTATTATATTTATGAATTTCAGAAGCGCGAACTATAAAAGCGATAGAACAAGCGGGAAGTAGCCTTAGATGCAGTCGAGAGCAGGTATTATACATTACTCTAACATTAACTCAAAACATTCAAACCAAGTAATAAAGCAACTGACTACCGCTTCTATTTTTTTTAGATTAAAGTCACAGAAAAAAGTTCCAGACGAAGGGTATCACGTCAAACGAGCATCGAAGAAGACGCAAAGTTTATCAGAAAAACGATTGAGGAAATCGAAAGAGGTTCGCGCTGTAAAGAAAGTATCAGTTCTGAGACAGAGAAACAAGAACATGTAACAGAAGAATCTATCAGTAAGAGTTTAAGCTCTAGAAGCCTTAAAGACGTAAAAGAATTGAAGAACAGCAATCACAGCGATGACACAAGAGACGAAAAACGGAAAGAAATAGATAAAAATAATGGAAAGAAGAAATCGAAATCCAGAGCAAGGTTGGAAAGAGAACAGTCGAAGCCTTCGGAAAGTGACAGTGAGCCTGAAGTGGACACTGTGACAGTAGAAATACCGAGAAGAAAGAAGAGACCGCGTCGTCCTTCAGAGAGGCCTAGAACACCACCCACTTCTCTGCATTCTGATTCTGAAGGTGAAGTAAGTATTATTTCTATCCCTCATTGTCATAACAAACATTCAAATTACAACAAATCATATCTTAACATCTATAAGCTCCTAATAGGAGCGTATTGAACATTCACACATTCCAAACATAACTAATCTCCATAAATTATTTTTTGTTAGTCACTATATTTTGTTTAAAGTAAAAGTGCTGCTGACATGTCATTTCAATTTATAAATATTTCATTCCATTGCGTTACGTTCACTCTCGATTATTTTGTTATTATAATTTCTTATTCATCCAAATTTATATGACGCTTACAGGTATTTGTTTTAAAAATTAAAGCACAAGAGGTCCTAGAAACACCACCAGAAGTAATAGTTAAGACCAAACGAAAGATATTCTCCCCAGTCGTCCGTAGCGGCGAGACAATACCCACAGCAGTTATACCAGTAGATGTCGACGATCTACCTGAAGTACAACCAGAAAAACCGAAACCCAAACCCGATCATGAATCTAAAACGTCCTTACACTCTAAAGGGTCTACGAAAGGATCAGGTGACCTCCAAGACATTGACAGACCAAAATCAAGACCACCACTTCCGATTTCCCCGCCCTCTCAGAGGAAACCTCCGCCGAAAGAAACAGCTCCATCTATAAGGATAATGATTCAGAGATACAATATGAAAATTAATGAAGAAGGTGAGTTTTCTTGACTTACTTACCATATTTAATTGTACAAGTGACTTACTCTCGAAAGCTGAAACTGAAACAATATGGACAACGTTGAAACAATTTTTGTCTTTAATGTGATATATCATAATATCGCAAGTATGTTAATAACATATCTTCAGAATCATTGCATTTGCAAACCCTCCAGATTTTCGAAAGTAAGTCTTTAACACTCTGCTTATAGCTTTATGCGTTTCAAAGATACTGGATGGACAAGAGTTTATCCTGGTCGTGACATGAAATTATATAAGACATACTACTATACTCACTTTAGATGCCACCCTTGAATATACATTTAACAGACATCAGGTTACAGGACATTATATTAAAATGGACATTAAATAAATGTGATTTCAGGACCAGCGTCAGGCGCCAGCAGTGGAACCACATCTCCCGCCTGGAGGTCACCCAAATCTGAACGAAGGCGACCCCCTGACATGCCTGTGGGCGTTAATATAAGGTAATTTATTCATAACATATTCGTCAATGCTGGTTTCATACCAGAAATTTTATTTATGTACAAGATTCTGTGCTGTATTGGACGTATAGCCAGTTACGTACTGAATAGTTTTTATTATTATTAAATATTCTTATTATTTTCAAAACTCAATTTATTCACAGGACTAACCCGTTTCTCGAGCGTGAAGTTCAAAAATCAGCAAGCGCATGTCAATTATCAAGACGGAATCAAACGTCTGTGGAAAAATGTTTGACTCCCGAGCAGACAGCCAACGGGGTGCTCAAATCACACAGTGCTAATGCTCTACACCCGGATGAAAATGTTAATGAACATATACAAGAGATCCAAGATCCACGAGAGAGCACACCGAGTATAGAAAGGGTAGTTACAAAACCAGAACGAAAATTTTCCATTTCCGTACCAGAACAAACACTTTTAAGTCAAACTTCAGACTCCAAGCCAGATCTTTCCAAAACCCAACGGTCAATTTCTTCACCAATAAAAAGTATTCCAGGACCGTCAATTTTAAGACAATCTGATTCTACACCAGAGCCAACTGCCTCACAGATGGAAACCATAGAACCATTAGTATTGAGACAGTTTTCGGACTCATCAATTCCAGATTTTGCAAGAATGGTGTCACAATCTTACTATAGGTCAATTTCTACAGTAGAGGATAATACTATGGCTTTGTCTGAACGAGCGGCGAAGATCAAGCGAGCTAGGGAGAGGTTCTTGTCGTCAACTCCAAGTATGAGGCGCGATGCTAGCTCAGCTACTGACTTGAGGCCAGGAGACAGGTACGTTCATATCTTTTATCTAATCATTTAATTCAATAAAATACCCATTCAGATTTGTATGGACACGATTGTTTAAAACTATGAAGAAAAGCCGCGTTGCAATGAGCATTCATATAGAATTTATTTAGCTAGCTTAAGACGAAGATAAAGAGTTTAACAAAATATAGTATTAGAAAGACCTATATTAATTATAGTTAACAATACATACAATTTTAAAGTATTATTTAACATAATAAACACTTACTACATTTTTAAATATCAGATGACAAGCAATATCTACGTAATAATGGTTTCTAACAGAATAAATATGGCGAATATCCCGGTATTCCCGGGGCAATACCGTAATAATAATATTTTATATATAGGGATATAAAAATCCTATGTGTTAAATAGAGAACTACTAAGAATATTTCCTATCTACATACCAAATTTCAACTAAATCGGTCCAGCCGTTTTTGCGCGAAAGAATAACATACATTCTCACAAACTTTCATAAAACCATCCCCTTGAAAGAAAAGTAAGTAAATATTCAAGTAAACTGATTGAAGTACCCTGTCAGGTCCAGTCGCGTAAGCTGCGACAGTGATGTTGCGGAGGATCAGAGTTCACAGGAGACTCCTCTCGGCCGCAGCGCGTCCACCGGCATGGTCAATGTCGACAGGGAAGCTTGGCAGAGAGTCAACACTGGTGAGTTTGTGATGGTGACAATTGAGCAGGTTTGTCTGATGATAAGCGACCACTTATGGGAAAAGTTTTGTGTCAAAAGGGAGTAAAAGATCTCTTATTGCTTGCCTGAGTTTCTTGCCGGTTCTTCTCTGTGGGAAATGTAGAAACTGCCTCCCGAACCGGTGGTAAATGTCTTGTAAAACCATAACGATTCTAGTTTAAAGATTGAAGCATTTTAGATTTTTTATTTATCTATCTATTCTTCATTATATGTACAATAAAACACAAAAAATATAAACATTAAAAGCTTACATGCACATGTGATTGGCGGCCTTATCACTCATAGTCATTTCCGCCAAGCAATACAGAATAAAAAAAGTTAAGAAAGGGAAGGCAAAGAAGTGAAATTCAAAACAATCAAAATGCATATATAAAATATTACACATTTTTTTTCTATGTAATGACTATGTAAACTGCTTTCATTCTCTGTTTAACCGTTTCTCTCTCTCAGCAGGAGAAAGAGAGAGTCGCCGGTCTCGGTTCAGCCTGGCGCGTCTGGCGGCGGCCCTGCGGCGCCGCGAGCCTCGCGCCGTGTCGCGACTTTGTAGACAGAGCTTGCTCGTGCAACTTAAGAATAAATAAACTTACGACAATCATTTTGTTTTATTGTTAAGCCCTTGTTTTTTTTTAATTAAAAAAGAATGAAAGAAAGGTATTTTGTAAAGGGTAGAAGTTAGATCTTACTCTGAAGCTAAGGATCTTCGACCAGTCGAACTACTAGCGTTGGGCTAATGAAATGTCAAAAAGTTGTATGTATGCTAATTAATCGAAAAATATCATATAAGTGTGATTCTAAATTCACCAGTTGAGTGGCGTTTGCTGTTGTTTCATTATTAATAACCTAAGTCATTGGAATGATTTAAATAATTCAGTCCGATATACTTTTGCAACATACCTACCTACATATTTTAACCGAGTAGGTATCGCTGTGTTACATTACGCCATGCCGTTTTACAAAACAGGGCCGTTTTCCAATGCGGCGGTGCAACGATTAGCCGTATTGAATGCGGATAAGTAAAAAACCGCCTAAATGTATTCGTCGCCATATGTTAGTTTTTTAATTACAAAACGGCCGCCTCATTACAAAACGGCCCTGTTTTTTAAAACGGCATGGCATAATGTAATACAGCGGATTATACAATCCGCCTGCGACATATACATATCTGGGCTAATGAGTCTTAACATTTTATGACTCAAAGTGGGGAGCGTCAATGTAGTGCACCCCTGCCCGGGGCAAAGTTTTGGGTAGCACTACATTGGTTATGGGCTGGCGTGTCTCTTACCGCTTCTTACGTCTCACCGCTTCATAGAATAAAAAATAAAAACCTAATGGGTTTATTATAAGATATTGAATAATGGTACTATTTTTTCTTTATAATATGCCTGCTTACAACAATGTAGAACTAATTGGATCGTGTCAAAGGTTCAATATATAAATAAAACGCCATGAATAATGTTCAATTTTATTCGTTCCATCTTGACAATACCGTAGCAACATTTCATCAGACACATTCAATATGCAGGCGACAATAGTCACCGTATCAAAATGGTACTCAAACAAATATTAATTTTATTATAAAAAACACTACAATTCAGTATTTTATTAGTAATTATACCCAAGAACACTTACATACGACGTTAATTGGTAATTTGGTTGAGGTAGATTCAATTGTTTTATGAACTAAACTTGTTTTGTGGGAACAAGAAATACACTTGGATATAGAAGTCACGTAGCTTTGAAGAAAATGAAGCAGGCACTGAGTTGAGTCCATATATTGGTCTCTTTCAGACTCGTTGCTGTATGGTATATGCATCTCTTTCTACTTCGACGTGTAATGCGTCACGTTATTTTTTTCAAAGTCGCGTGACATTATTTGTGTATTATATTTGTGTGGGTAATCTAAGCAAGGCTGTGTGTGCATAAATGTGTGTCTACACACAACAATTGAGTTATTTATAATTATAATAGTTATAATTTCATAACGTTACTTATATATTACATAAAAATTTTATTATTATCCTCATTTATACGTGCATTTCCAAAGATTTCATCTTCAATGTTCCCACAACACGATTCGAAAACTTACTTTAAAATCATTTTTTTAATGAGTTTATACATTTTAATTTTTTAGCTGATTTTGTTTAATAAGTGTTTAATATATATTATAGATAAGTTAAGTATGTATTGATTGTTCATAAAAATTAAAAAAAGAGATGTTCTCTACATAACAAAGTTATTTGATGAAATTCTGAAAAACCAAAGCGTATAAACTCACTTTACAATAATTTGGGGTCGCGCCCTTCGTTAATAATAAAAATTACATTAATATTACAACAATTTTCAATCCCAAATACGTTTAAATGACATGCGATACAATTTTCAAACATGAAAATATTTGTATGTAAAAAACAAGATACTATTCATTGAAGAATCTAAAACACGTGTTTAAGGATAACAAAACAATATTTTAAGATTTAAACAGTATTCCATGATACAAAAACCATTAATAATATAATATATATTTAAAAAAACAACGTAAAGAACCATGTTTTTTCGCATGTCACCCAACGTCATAACATTGGCGCACCAAATAAGAACAACACAAAAAATATCAAGCCAAAAATAATTAATAAAAACTATTATAAATAGAATCCGCTGCAAATGGACGCCTTATATAAGTACATCGATCGAACGTTGACCGTCGGAGAATGCCGCAGCCGTTAAGACTGCCAGCAGCATAACAACACAATAAATACTTGAATAAATTACATAATTCTCTTGCATGTATCAACAGAGCGACACGGTTTGGTATGAAAACAAAACTTATAGAAATATTATAAAAAACATACCGTTTGCGCGAGTTACAACTAAAATAAAATAAAATTTTAAGATTATATGCGTGCAAGTTAAGGGATGGTTCGTAAATATAGGAAAAAAGGGTATGTGTATATGTAAGGCTATCGTATAAGGTTAGGAACAGAAGACCAATAAGAAAATGAAATACATATTCGTACTAAATTTAATTTAAGCACGTCTCTAGTTGGGTTGTTGATAACATTTTAAAACGAGCTGCCAATATTGAAAATGGTGGGAATTATCCTGGCATTAAACGTTGAATAACAATTAATTCAAGCAAGACTTTTATGTCATTTTTTTATATTTTAATATTAATAAAAATGTTACCAATGATACTTCGTTTAACCTAATGGTCACTTCAAGTAACGTTTAGAAGTATTCAAAAACGTTACGGGTCTTTATGAAAGGGAGAGGGTTAAATCTTCTTAACCACCTTTGAAAGGAATTAAGCTACAGCTCGCGCAAACAGCGTTAAGTAAGTCTACTGTAACAATACTAGCTTAAATTATCTGCCTGTTAACATTAATACTTATAATAAATATCTGTAATGGGACAACTATTGCAGCCGGTGTGGAATGGATAACGGAGAGCTATTGTAAATAAAATGGAATGATTAACCCGTTTCGATTACTTGCTACGGTCGCTAGATGGCGCTGATATCAACTTTTTTATCGAAACTTTTTGTAGGAAATAATTAATTGGTATAATAGAAAAATAGTTTTCGCTGAAAATTAATATAGTTTTCATGAATAATATTATGGAGACTGATTTTGTTGTTCTATAAAATTATAATAACAATTTTGTGTGTGAACTCAAATAGTTGTAAAAAGTTTTAAAGATAGAAATGTTTGATTGGTTGAACAACAAAATCAACGTATAACGAATTTACATTTTTGAACGAAAACTAAAGTGTCAATAGAGTGCCATCTACCAAGTGACATTTTAAACACGAACGCGATTATTTTAGCATTTATAATAATACACAAATGAAATCCTACATTCGAGGCACGCGTCAGGCTCAAAACATTTCCTAGGACGGAAAAGCCATTTTGTAAATTGAGAATAAAAAATCTGTACAATTTGTGGAATAAACTATTACAGCGTGGCCCATTCTCCGTCGAAGAATGGGCCCATAGGTACCGTCAGCAACGACGGGAAAATGAATTAATATTTATTAAATCATTTTTAATACTTTTTACATCTAACATGTTGTACATTACTCAGGTAATCTTATTGCAATTGGAAATAACATTTTGGTGTAGGGTCAGCAAATAAAATTATAAAGGAAAATCCTGTTAAATAAACATTGAAACACAACCAAGAGTGAACGCGTCATAATAATATACACGTCGAATATGAGACGACATCTTTATATATAATTTCATTTTTTTTCATTATTTTAAGTTTGTAAAAGCAAAAGGTATGTCCTAAAAAAGATTGTTATTAATTATACGTTACTTAATGTGTATTTAATAAGGATTTGTCGATTCGAAACGTAGACAACAGCAAAATACGTGTTTTTGTTGCAAAATATCCAACTTTACCATGCCTAGATGTCTTGTCTTAGACCCTGTGATAAAACCTAGCGTCGTAGTTATAATTCTAGATTTTAAGAGCTAACACTACATCTAACTAACTTAGTGTAATTGAAAATTCAGGTACATAGTCGGCGATTTTTTTTTATTAAATTTAAACTGAGTTTAATGTATATTTACAATAATTCGTGTTTTAAACAGTCAAATTGTGAAATAGGGTTTTAATTGAGGATCTAATACTATTTATTGTAACTGTGGAATGTTTTATATGTTGGTAATAAACCAATCTATTTTTTATTGTTTGTTTTTTGTACTTTTTCTTAATGTATTAATAGGTGGAGTATTTTTAATGTAACAATTTTGGCTTTATTTCAAGTATATATTTCTTTATTTAAATTCGACTTGTTTTTCCATATATTAGCAAACAAATAAACTGTTCAACAATTTATATATAAATATAAATTTGACTGTTTAAATCACTCAATACTAACAATTCATTAACGCAAATGCACCCAAGTGCTCTCTTGTACCGGGATCCAACGGTGATTGGACATTACCTTAAACCTATCAAATAAATAAACAAATGTCTAAGCTGGTTGCGAACTAATGTTTAACCTTAACCAAGAAAATGAGGTAGATTTCAATTGTGATATGGGGAACAACGAACTGTGAACGAACGAACGAACGAACGCGAGCGAATTCACATGGCATTGTACTGCGGTATTACGAATATTTTAGGAAAATAAGTTTGTGAAAATAACTTGTGAATAAAGTAGTGACACTATAGAGAATGAATATAAAAAAAATGAAAAAAATATTGAGGAATCTTCACTATTATTACTATGTATCTTGATGATGTGAAAGTTTTATATGTATGTCTATTTGTCCGAAAAATTTAAAGTACTTAACAGTTTTACGGCGTCATGTCATATAGACAGGTATTTTAATAAAAATAATTGTTTAGATAATTGAGGTTAATAAGTCTATTTCAAAATGATTATTAAAATTTAACAATTCTAAAATATGATAATTTTTTTTTAAATCAATCATATTTTAATATTAAGAATTTTCTGTAACTGCTTGTTAACTAAACAAAAGAACCTAAAAACGTCAGTACAACGCAATGTGAACTCTCGGTAAGGAATTTATTCTAATTGAGAAGGATGGACGTTGCTGTTTACAGTATTTAAAAACGATAAATTTATTAAAGAAATTTGTTTGATAGTAATTTCAAGTGTTTAGGGTTATTAAAGGCCAAAGGTTTATAGAAACTAATGAAATCGAAAAATTTCGGTTGGAATATACTACCTTATTTCATATCTTGACTTTAGATAATAAATCAAAAAAGACAAGGATCTTAGAAGGATCTAAGATATTACATAGTAGTACACATTTATTAATTAAAGAGCAATTTTTTTTTACGTTTTCTTAATAAATGTAACAAAGAAATTTTCCAAATTTATGTACAAAAAAATGATTCGAAGCATCCCTGTACGTTTGACCGAACGTTAAACAACGTTAACATCGATTTAATACTACGAATTGAGCTCGGCAAGCCGGTCCACCCCTCGCAAACTAGAACTACCCTCCACACTACCCCTATCCAGAGTTCGTCGTCGAAAACTTTATATTGTCTATCTAAATTTGTGTCCGTGCGTCCGCACGTGGAATGTACCGGGTAACTAGCTTCTTAGGCTTTCAAAACTATAGAGAAATAAATATTATGTACAAGTGAGTCTGTCCGATTTTGGTCTACAATTTGTACGCTAAAGTCGCTTCGGAGTTCTAAGTCTACAGTCTATAGGAACATGCGCGGGCGCTCGATCTCTGCTTATCCTACCGGGGGGGGGGGTCTCCTACCCCTGTGTCGTTCAGTGCGGGGAGAGAGGGGGGAGCTCAACCGTTGGGCTGCAGGGTGGGTTGTATTGTGCTGTTGTCTAGCTCGAATTCCGCGGAGCGAGTAAGCTCGTTCATGTTGTCGTCGGGGAGCTTGTTGAACGAGTTGTTGGGGGGGAGGTGTGCGCGGGGGGGCGGGTGCGAGGGGCCCCGCGAGGTGTCGAGGGCGCACAGCGCGGTGTCGCGCGTCGTGTCGTCGTCGTGTCGCGACACGTCGAACGCGTCGTAGCGACGGGCCTTCTTCATCTTGCCGTTCGGTGTTTTAGACTGAGGATTGAGATAAAACATTAACTACTAATAAAAGATAAAATTCGCATTTTAACCACTGTATAAACAACGCGTTAATTTTACACCAAACAAAGGTTAGGTCAACAGTTATTAAAATTAATTTTAACTACAAGACAGTAGATGTAAATTGTAAATAAAATTTAAGTGATATCTTTTATACATCTATATTATATCTTTCGTACAACTATGAACTACCTACTTTAAAATAACTGTTTTTTTATTACCTAGTACATGTAGCCTAAAAGATATCGCAGGAAGCGCTATCCTAGCGATAAGGGCGCCAATTAGCTAAATTGTATTTGTATGTGCATTTCTATTCTTTGTGTTTGTCAATACAGTGTTTATTTATTATTACATATAAGCAGTACTCACGTGGTGCGTGCGCGCGCGCAGGTGCCCGTTGAGCAGCGGCTCGGTGCCGTTGGCCCCTCCCCCGGCCCCGCCCACGACCCCGCCCCCAGCTCCGCCCACCACCTGCCAACGTCATAACATCTTCCGATATTTTCAGTCTTATCCAATACACACGCAATACTGGCAATACTCATTAAATACCAATAAAATAATGGTTTTAAAATGCCATATAGTTGTCAAGCAGAGCTTGTGTTATGGCCAATAGATAACGGATTATCTTTTAGTAGCATTCTTTGTACAATATATAGATATAATACAAAGAATGGCAACACCGAAAGCGTTATATATTTGACATGTATTTGTCTGGTGTGGGAATCGAACCCACAACCCTTGTTATTAATTTGTCTTTAATTGGCGGAGGGAATCCCCAATAACCAAATATAGGGAGTATTAAATAAAGAAACATTAAATATACGATTTTTAAATAATATAATAAAATCAATATGAAATTTGACATGGCATTTTTTTTTAAACAAAAAGCGAGATAAAACATACCCTCATTTCGGATCCTTCCTCTTCGCCCCCTTCTGCCGTTGGAGGCTTTCGCGCCCTGCAAAAATAAATATTTTCAAGTGTTATGAACCATAGTACCATTTTTATTAACATAAAGAAATCATACTTAAAAATTACAACTGAACAAGTTTTTAAAATTGTATAATGATCACGAAAGAATTAATTTTGAAGATTTAATGAAAATATAGGTAGCTTTTTATATCAGTTACCTGAGTGGAGTACGATTTCTGTTCATATTCAGTTTCCTTCTCCTCCAGAGGCAGAAAAAGATGGCGCCCAACACGCACAGCACGCAGAAGCACACGCCCAGACCGACACCTGGTGCAGAAATAATTTAATACTTATTTTGGTGAAGTCATGCTATCGGATTGAATTTGGGTGAAGACTTGTAGCAATCTCTCACAGAAAACCAGAGCGTCTAATAGCTATGTAGTGACCACGTTATTACAATGAAAGGAAAAAATATGTAATAAAATAAATAAATAAATAAATATTTTCAGGACATTTATACACAGCGCCATCTAGTTCCAAGCTAAGCCGAAGCTTGTGTTATGGCAACTAGATAACGGAATAAATTACATATACATTACTTTTCTTTTGTAAATACATACATACAATACATAGCAACACCCAGACCCCAGACAAATACAAATATAAATTACAAATATATTTTTCCGGTGTGGGAATCGAACCCACGACCCTTCGCGCAGAAGGCAGGTGTATTACCTACTACGCCAAGCGGTCGTCAAATAAATAAAAAGTATGTATATAACTTGTCGACATCGAACCTTCGGGGCCTAACAGCCAGTCAGTGGTTCGAACGGTCGAGGATCCTCCATTTGATTCGGAAGGTTACATCCCCCCTTACTCGACACTTCATTAGAGATAGCTCACTAGGCAAGTTGTACAAAGCCGGTTACACATTCCTGAAACTCTTAACTTTGCGAATGTTCACGGGCGGAGATGATCGCTCATCACCAGGCGAGCCTCCAACTCCAATGGTGTGATACTCGCCTTTATATTACAAATATACTTTTCTTAAAAAAAACCGTTAAGATGCGCCATTAAAACAGTTTAAACGAGTCATACCCAAATACATCCCTATGCTGCTAGTCGGTCGAGGTGGTATGTTCAGCACCTGGTTTCTCTTGCGGATTCCTGGAACCGTAACCATCACGTACACCGGCAATTGAGGGTCTAGATTCGTTAACTGAAAAAGAAAGAAACGCATGGTTAATGCAGTGTCAAGTAATAAAGTACCAAAAGTAAAATCCCCAATGTAGAGTGCCAAGTGTGATGTGCCAAGTGTATACTGGCAAGTGTAAAGTACCAAATAAATACTGTCAAGTGTAAAGTGCCAAGTGTACACTGGCAAGTGTAAAGTACCAAATAAATACTGTCAAGTGTAAAGTGCCAAGTGTATACCGGCAAGTGTAAACTGCCAAGTGTAACGTGCCATGTGAATACTGGGCGTAAAGCGCCACGTGTCAAATGTAAAGTGGCCAAGAGTAAAGTGAAATGTAACCTTGACGCTGGCGCGTGCGGGGTCGGTAGTGTCGGGCGCGGCGAGCAGCCACGTGTCGAGCGGCTGCGAGAGGTTCTGCACGTAGCGCACCTCGCGTGCGCCCCCCGCGCCGCCCGCCGCCCCGCCCACCCACACGCGCACTCCCGCGCTCGTGTACTCGTAGTGGAGGTCTTTTAAATCTGAAATATACGTTTAGATAGGATATGCAAATGCTGTCTGTGTTTGTTACCAAAATGTTATTTGAAGTAGACTGTAAGAATCCCCAATTTAAATACTTAATAGTGTTTACAATGAAAAAATATATGAAAGTTAAACGTGTATGACATAATATGTCATATGCACCGATAGAAATAACTCTTTAGATTCAATTAAATCACCAATTCGGTTCAGTTATAAGCTACGATGGAATGTGAAAACACATTACTAGTTGGCTATAGCGTAGTGGTTGATAAAGTGAAATGAATGGGTTACCCAGTTCGAGTCCCTGCGCGGGCACGGTGAGCACGGGGCTGTGCACGTGGGGCTCGGGTCCCGTCACGATCACGTATGTCTGTTCGCTCGGATCTATGCCCGTTATCTGAAACCAATGCGCTCGTAATAAGTACCTATACTTGTATTATATGTTTTAAAAGAAACGATTTTGTTTTGAAATGTATTCAAAATCCTTGATCAAAAACTTGCTATTTTTATTCTAATGAACAGTGTATAATATAAATATACACACGCACTCATGCACGTTAGCACGCTCACATTCATGTGTGGTGTCCATGCTTATACTGTGCTTTGAAGCCAGACCCTGTTTATCAAACCTGGTGGTATAAATATATCTATTAAAGATAGATAAATAAATTTCGATAAGACTTACCACAGCGGAGGTGCGCGTTGTGTGCACGGCTGCCCATCGCTCTACGGGCAGCTTGAGGTGAGCGCTGTACCGCACCGTGTAGTCACCCCCCGCACCCCCAGCACCTCCAACACCTCCAGCACCTCCAACACCCCCCGCCCCACTCCACGACACGCGGATTGCGCTTGAATTCACATACTTGTATGTTAGCTCCTTGAAGCGCTGCGCTCCTGGTAAGTAAGATAAAAACTCGAGTCATTTAAACCGCATAGGAAAGAGGTAGTCTTTTTTTCTTTCCCACATCTATGAAATCGGAGTTAAAAGTCTACAGGTTCAAGATGCGGGGTGACATTACCGGGTATATAGAAGTATACACGTTGAACAGTCTACTACTACCTAGACGTCGATTAACATTGTTATAATCATTATAATGAAGATTAAAAGTAGTGAAGTCTAATATTAGTTTGCTTTGCAATATTATTTGTTCAACGACTTTTGTAGCCGACTGTCCTAGATTTTCAATTATAGCACTAAAGCGCATTATGCGGCATAATGCTTAATATTGAATGTTTCAATTACAGCAACACTTCGCATAATCGAGCACTCAAAGTTCACAACTTCAAAATCCACGTTCTAATTAGCTTCAGCATCATTAGGCAATGTGCGCCACTGAGTCGCACTATTCTCTATAATTGGAAAATTTGGTGTACTAGTATGTAGGTACTATAATATAAGTTTACCTTCAGAAGTGGTATGAACTCTATACGACGCTGAGAAATCTTCGGGAGCGCCCACGAATCGAACTCTCACACGAACTTCATAGTCAGTGTCCGGTTCCAGACCTTCTATTGTAGCAATCGTTTGGGAGCTGTTAACAGATATACATACAAAATAAATTATTTAAAGATTATAAGGGGTCAATATTCAGTATTACTTTAATATGTAACTTGAAAATTATGCTGATTCACCTTAACATATTTTCCTATACTTCATATTTTTCCATTTTCCCCCATCCTTTATAATTTATATATTTTTCTCATTAAGTTCAACAAGAAAAAAAGATTCACATACCCATTTAGAGATAAATGAAGAAATAATGACACAAAAGAATTTGTATGGCTATGGTTACCAACATTTAAAATAATCAAGCTTCAAAGTTGGTATCCTCACCTCTCCTGGCACTCCTCGTCGTCGGCGTCCAGCTTGCGGAAGCACACCAGGTAGGCGTGCTTGTCGGCGTTGCTGCAGCTCCAGCTGAGGGTGAAGCCCCGCTCCGACACGTCGCTCACCTCCAGGTCGTATGG
>JADANM010005714.1:513576-528070 GCA_026213755.1 Eurema hecabe
TAATGGAATACAATTATACATGCAAATATCAAATTTATTAAAATAAGGAAGGGATGTAGTATATGTGGGTAGAGTGTTATTTGTCTCGGGCGTATTGTCTTATATAAGTGTAGACCGGTAGTGGGGGGTCAGTCTGTGTCGGACCGTCGTGCCGGTAGCACTAGCGCGTGGTGGTGCGTAGGCGAGCCAAATATAATAATCAGTGAATACTACAACTATAGTCCACAATGTTGGAAGACAATCATATCAAAATGTAATCATGCCAGCTTCGACACGCTTACGATAGCTTGCGTTTTTGTACGCATGTTTGAGAGTAGCTACAAAATTACTATGTTTAAATAGATACTATTACCGCCCTGCACACTGCTTTACTCGATTAATGCACGTATTATATATACATTTATCTTCCTCTTAAATAACTTCATCAGATTAAAAACGCATGAAAATCGGTTGATTAGTTTTCAAGATTTAAGCATACATAGGGACAGACAGATAGCGACTTATTGATAAAATAATAGTTATAAAAATGATTTAATTTTGAAGCTTGTTTACAATACTTGGACTTACTTTAAGTCAAATAATTATTTTATAATAATACTAGCCGTGTCCCGCGGTTTCACCCGCGTAGTACCCGTCCCCGGGGCAATACCGGAAAATAAGCTATCCTATCTCTCACGTTGGATCGAACTGCACATGGTGTGCGAATTTTATTATAATCGGTTAAGTGGTTTAGGAGTCCATTGAGGACAAACATTGTGACACGAGATTTAAATATATTAAGATTGATTTGAATATGAGACACACTGAGCAGGAACTTAAGAACGTTAAGCATAAGCTAAAGTTAAGTAAAGTCTAAGCAGAGCCCAAGTACGATTTATAAATTTCACCCTAAGACATTAAACCCTATCATATTAGTTTCGCCACGCCTGCTGCAACCCGAGTTTTTGCTCGCGTTCCTCGAAGGTATCTGCGCATGAAGTTACAACTAAGTAACCCTTTACTTTGTGCTATTGTATGCTAATATCATAATTATATTTATAACGGACGAATTTTTTTTTGCTGGTTTCTTTTTTTTAATTATTAGTATAATAATCGTCACGAATGTTTAGCGATTGACGAGAATAGCTTTTTATCGGTAGAATCGCGCTCGTAATTGACGTATTGGTGCTCAAAGACAACACGACTGGGACAACCAATCAACGCTCGCGCACCCGACGATCACGCGCCCCGCGCGCCGCACCGCTACCTCGATACCTTATTTTTGACTTCTGCGCAGGTTTCGTTCAGCGCTAAAGGTTATTGACGGTTACTATACTTACAATTGTCATGTACAAAGCTGTTCACTGAACTGATCATTCTGGCAACCGTTAATATCTAGAAACATTAAATACTTTTAAATATTTATATTGTTAATATTTGGTCATTGACACATACCTTCCTAATTTGTGCAGAGTCACGCTAAGCGCTAGAAAAATATTTTTAAATATATTTGTAAATATTTTTCTAGTAAAATAAGGAAAACTTTTCAATCTAATGGTACAAATACCATCAGAAAATTAATAGAAGCCAAGTTATGGTAAGCGACTTAGTAAGACCTATAATTAACCTATAAATTATGACGACCATCACAAGTCTAGCTTTACGAATATGTTGTCGGCATTTAAAAGGGAAAAACAGCATGGTCTAAAAGAGATTAGAGTGTTGCATATCCCTACCATCTCCCTTGAGGGATTTTTGTACCAAAAAAGGATAGCTAAACGATAGTTAGGGATTTGGATAGTTATAAATAATAAGTATACTATACAAAACTATACTATCACTACATAGTATAAAACAATCGCTTTCTCTGTCCCTATATCTTAAATCTTTAAAACTCAGCAACCGTTTTTCATGTGGTTTCCTTTAAAATATAGAGTAATTAAAGAAGTTTTATATGTATAATACATGAATATTATATGCGAGAGAAGCCGGGGCTGGTCGCTAGTGTATATATAAAATGCAATAACACATGTGACGATATATTCAACCGACTTCAAAAAAAGGAAGAGGTTTTCAATTCGACCCGTATGTTTTTTTTCTATGTTTGTTACGCGATAACTCCGCCAATTATGAACGCCAAATATATTTTTTCAGCGTATATGTTTTACCTCAAGGGTGCTCCCATTTAAATTTAATAATAAAAAGAACAACCCCCAAGGGTGGAAAATTGGGGGTGAACTTTTTTATACGCAATATCTCCGCCGATTATGAACCAATTTGAACGAAGTCGGTTTTATTTTTTTTGTTAAGTTATCTGTGGGAAGAACCACGCACTTAAACGTGGTTGTACTACTTAACAGAAATAAATAATCAATAATAATTTTAAATGTATAAACGGTATTTTAATTGTCATTCCAATAGTAATTACATACTATTTCGCTCGCTATGTTATTAACCCAGTTTTATATACTATAAATAATACAGAATTGTTGTATGTTTGAAATAAAATCAGTATAATAAACTATACATTGTAAATTTATTAATGAAGAGTTGTTTTTATTAATTATAAGCCTTATTGCAAAATTTTAAGGTGTAATTAAATTTAAACGAAGGCTTGATTTCTTTATAAATAATTTTAAAGATTACTTTTATGTTACCTTAAATAAAGAATAGGGTATTAATATGGTATTAAATTAAACCTCCTTTACTACATAGACACATTTCCTATGTATGCTTAAATCTTAAAACTACGTAACCAATTTTCGTGCTATTTTATCAGAGAGAGTGATTCAAGAGGTTTATGTGTATTATACATGCATATTTATTTTTTGTTTGCAATCGATGTTATTGTGACTGTTTGTTTTCCGAAGAAATAAAAATAAAAATAAAAATAAAATAAAATAAAAATAAATGCGAGTGGAACCGCGGGTATAGCTAGTAGTTAATATTGACATACTATTTGCGTATGTTTTATATATGTATAATAGAGTTTTACATAACACGGCGCGTGTCGACCACTTGAAATAATATTTATTTAATATATGTTTATTTAACTGGTCGACTTAACAAGATAAAGTTTAGATAATAACAAGATATTGGTTATTATCGGTTTCTTATGTTCAGTTTTTGATATACTTAAGTTGTTAAGTTAACTTTGGAAAACACTAGCTTACGTTCTGCGGTTTTACTCGTAAAGGAACGATTTTTTTTAGAAATATTTCGGGTAAATATGTATAAAGGTGACACAAAAATGTGTGGCTTACTATTCGTAAAACAATTTCCAAAATAATTAAATGGAATTCAGAAACTATCTCTTTAGCATACTAGCCGTACCCCGCGGCTCTACTCGCGAAATTTTCGTTTCCGGGACTATACCGGCAGTCTACCTGCAAGCCAGGCAAATCCATTAACCATTTATTGCTTGACAGAGCTTATTCTAATATAATAAGCTGAAGAGTTCGTTTGTTTGTTTAAACGTGCTAATCTCAGCAACTACTGGTTCGATTTGAAAAATTATTTTTTTGTTAAATAGACAATTTATCGAGGATGGCTTTAGGCTACATAACATCACGCTACAACTAATAGAAGCGAAGAAATAATGAAAAAGAAATAGACGAGGACGAAGTCGCGAGCAACGGCTAGTTTGTAATATTAAGTAAGATACGTTTTCTGACTTCCGTAGTAGACTTTTTTGAATTTAAAATGGCGTCACTGCGTTCTCATATCTCGGGTTTACGTGTTATTAATCTATGGTTAGCTTAGTTTGAATTGAAGTCGGTTGTTTTTTGTTTTAAATTATTATTAAACAAACACAGTAGATATTGGGTGATGAAACCGAGACGGGCCGTTTGAAGATACCTAACACTTCCTGTATGTATGTCTACTCTTGACGCGTAACGACGGAATCTGGCGGTTTTTTCTACATGTATAGGTCGCGTCACGAAACTTTAGCGCTGAACGAAACCTGCGCAGAAGTCAAAAATAAGGTATCGAGGAAACGGCGCGGCGCGCGGGGCGCGTGATCGTCGGGTGCGCGAGCGTTGATTGGTTGTCCCAGTCGTGATGTCTTTCTCGCACCAATACGTCAATTACGAGCGCGATTCTACCGATGCGCAGCTATTCTCGTCCAGCGCTAAACATAAATGACGCGGATTATACCTAGGTACACAGTAATATTATACGTGTGTTTGTTTATTTTTCATGTTAAAAGACGGGAGGGGCTTTGAATCTTCTGCACTATTATTTTATCGATATCGTGCAAAGCCGGGGCGGGTTTCTAGCTATAGTATCTTACTATCCCACTAATTTTATAAAAATGAAAGTTTATAATAATGTATGTAAATAATTACTATGGGGACAGAACACTTGAAAAAAGAATTCCATACCTCATAAATAGTCTACCTCCAGATTTATCAAATATCACCAACAAAACTAAGTTCGTCAAAACATTAAAAATACATCTACTAAATTGTTAATCCCTTAACCTAATAACTATCAATGTAATGTCTTTTATAAAATACTACCTAATGGTTTGTAATCACACCCACAGACAAACTGTGAAAACAGTTTTGTGGGGCCCTGTTCTTAGCCCATAAGATAATTATAAATGTTCTTAATAAATAAATTAAAAAAAAAAAAAAAAATGTATGGATTCGTTGGTTATTCTCTCAAGCAAAAACAGCCGGACCGATTTACGTGAAATTTGCTATTAATATAGGTGATACCCTGGATTAACATACGATACTCTATATCCCGGGTATTGCCCCGGGTGCTGGACTACGCGGGTAAAACTGCGAGGCATAGCTAGTGTGGTTATAATTTAATATTAATGACAAGGCCACAACGGATGTTTCACATTCCAGGCTCGAGTGGCGAGCGTGTACCTGCGTGTGCCCGCGGCCTAGGGGTGAATGGACTGGTCCAAGAATGCAACCTTAACTTGGCTAATACGTGTTAAGTTTAGCTTTGGAAGTGTTTTGTACGAACTACTGAACGGTTTTCGAGACTAAAGTTTTTGTTTTATCAATTTTTGGATAGTGAAGCTGTCAGTATAGTTAAAGAAAGTAGATGGACCCATTAAACTTTTGACTATAACAATATATTTTTATCTTACCCGCTGTAAGTAAACAAGTAAAAATTTAAACAACAAACACCACTAAGTACCTAATAACTAAAATTAAAATGTCTATAACCAGACATCCGTGTCATAAACGAACATTTATTTGACACCTTATTCATTGAAATCATAGTTTAAGTGTTACAATGAAACATACATGCAAACTTAGCCCAAACATAAACCTTCCTCGTTTCGCATTTAATAGTAAAAAAAAGGTTACTAATTTAAGAGCAACAATTGAAAATACTTACCTAGTCTAACCATAACCCTTCTTTCTTCGTCGCAGTTGAGTAAAAATAAAAATCTCACATTTCCATTTCATTTCACGGTCAGTGAGCCGCTGGCGCGCAACGCAAGGTGTGACTACAATATCATGCTATGTTTTTTTACCATCAAAACGTAAACGGTTTTGTAATCAGTTGACTTTAATTCATTGTATCCTATTATTATAAAGTATACCTTTTTTATAACATGTAAGGCAAAAGACTAGGCGAGCCACCTGATGGAAAATGGTCATCACAATCAACACTCGCAGAGCTTGACAGCTCTGGAGTGGGTTGCCGACCTTTTTAGAAAGACGCTCTCTTCTTAAAGCGACCCAAAGCATCGAGAGAAAGCCGTCGGACACAGCTAGTATTCGTAAAATTCTCGTATCATTAAAATAACTTTTAACGGTTATAATGTAAAGATTTTACTAGATGGCGCTAGTCCCGCGCTTATCAGAGTTAAGTTATTCCAACTAGTGATAGAGATAGTATAGAGAACGCATTAATTACATATACATATCCAGACCTTACGTTACAGTATTTTTTGTGTGGGACTCGAACTCAGAAGGCAGTAGCAGTTCCATTACCACTGCACCAAACGTTCGTGGTTACGTCTAGATGTCTCGAACGAGTTTAAACCCGATACAGTGGTCAAACTATGACCGTTCGTTCAGCTTGACTTGGTGAATGCAACGGGCTCTATCATAGAAATGCATTGTCCAATTCTGAGAAAATTCGACCGCCCGACGCTTTTTATTTAGTTCTCTGACCCAGGGAGTGCTTGGAATTTTACATTAAACGAATTTAAATTTAAATTAGAATTTCATTTATAGGTATATCAACGCTTTACGCTTTTATCCTAGTAGTTTTAGGATCAATAGCAATAAGTACCCAAAGGTCTATAAAAAATCTATAAATATAATGCAGGGTCTAATTTCTAGTATAGTGCATAGTTTTTACCAAACAATCTATACTAATATATAAAGCTAAAGAGTTTGTTTGTTTGAACGCGCTAATCTCAAGATCTACTGGTTCGAATTGAAAAATTCTTTTTTTATTGAATTGACCATTTATCGAGGAAAGCTTTAGGCTATATAACATCACGCTGCGACTAATAGGAGCGAAGATATAATGGAAAATGTGGAAAAAACGGGGAAAATTATTCATCTTTGAGGGCTTCCTTTGCGTGCGCTGCGAAAACGGTTCAAACAAAAATAATATGTATTGAAGAAATATTCCTCTTTAAATGATCTAAAAAAAAGTCCGCGACAGTATATGTCTATCTTCTAAGATTGACTCACTATAACATAAGTATAGAAATAGATCCGACGGGGACGAAGTCGCGAGCAACAGCTAGTTACATATATTTATACAATTATATTAAGGCCAAGTCAGTCATTCGATTTATAAAAACTTTTTTAAGAAGAAAGGATACCTCTCCAACCTTTCAAAATATTTCAGATAGAAGAATTGTTTAAAAAAATAATCTTAAGTCTACGATGTTTTTTACAACAAAATATAACCAAGACGTTCAGTATCTTGTCGACTTTTAAACTCAAAAAAAGGGAATTACAAAATAGAAGGGATTCAGGATAAAAGAAACAGAGAAAGATGCAAAAAGGAATGGCTCCAAAAGTAGAGTGAGTAATAATTGTATCTAGTTTCTTCAGTTCTCGGAAGAAGTAACGTTCCAAGCGGTAAGGCAAAAAAGACAAATCGTTGGAGCCTCTAAATTGGACTATTTGAATAGAGATATTTTTGACTTGAACAGGATTCAATAGGTTTCAATTTCTCCGAATTTTCATTACTTCTAAGCCACTGGATTCAAAGAGATGATGTTTGTAGGAAATATTATATATTAATTAACAAATATTTCAAGTTGTTGTTGTTTTTATACTTGTAATTACAATTATTATACTTCTTGTATTATAAATGTGAAAGTTCGCGAGAATGTTTTTATGGATGTATGTTTGTTATTTTTTCACGCTATAACAGCTGGACCGATTTAGTTGTAATTTCGTATGTAGATAGGTATGGAATAAAACATAGTATACTTTATATCCCGGTATTGCCCCGGGATCGGAAACTACGCGGGTAAAACCGCGGGGCACAGCTAGTACTTAATAACATGGATGCGAAAGCTTCTAAACCAACATGGTTCTTAACTCTTATATTCAAATTCATCACATCGTTTCTGCATCTGTCTGTCCATTTGCGTTTAACTTCAAAACTTATTTACAAATTATCATGAGGTTTTTACCAATAGGTAGCTGTACTTCGACTATCTACCAGATTCAAGTACCTATATTGTAAGGCGTACACTTTCTAGTAATAATTAAATCTAAGACCATATTTTAGACTCTATACGGTCATGATAAGGGCTATCGACTAGATCAGACTTTCACTGGTCTAGATCAAGACTAGGTCTATAACATTGCGTAATTTAACTAGTCAATTTGTCTATACTCTATACTCTATAGTGTATTGATTTAGATCTAAAATTACTTCTAATTGAAAAAATGTTATTATAGTATACAAGAATATATAGAAGATGAAAGTTTAAAATAATATGTATATATATAACATAGCACATTTTGTGATATACTTATAGGTACTTACTACTTAACAAATTTTAAACATATGAAGAAATATTGTTATTTTTTAAAGTTTTAAGTAATTCGCTGCGCCCTTACAGGGTAATGTATCTAGTTTTAAGGAACTGTGTACATTGTGCAATATGAATAAATAAATAAATAAATAAATAAAAATATTTGGTCTAAGGTTTCTTAAAAATCTACGGTGGCAAGGGGTCTTAGCGGACATGGAAAATGTCATAGGAATCGTGACTAATATTAAAAATGCGAAAGTGTGGGACTGTGTGGATGTTTGTTTGTTACTTCACGCAAAAACTACCTACTTTATACCCTACCCTAAATCCCTACTAATATAGTAAATGCGAAAGTTTTCTGTCTGTCTGTCTTTCACGCCAAAACTACCGAACCGATTGTAATGAAATTTGGTACACAGATGGTCTAGAGCCTGGGGAAAGACATAGGCTACTTTTTTTTTAAATCAACCCCCAAGAGGTTGCGTGAGGGGTTGAAACTTTTTATAAGTTTACGCTTTCACAAACCGCTGAACCGATTGTAATGAAATTTGGTACACAGATGGTCTAGAGCCTGGGGAAAGACATAGGCTACTTTTTTTTTAAATCAACCCCAAAGAGGTTGCGTGAGCGGTTGAAACATTTTATAATTTTACGCTTTCACGGCCAAACCGCTGAACCGATTGTAATGAAATTTGGTACAAAGATGGTCTAGAGCCTGAGAGAAAACATAGGCTACTTTTTAACTGGAAAAAAGGGTTACAACGGGGAAAGAGGGGGTCTAAGTTTATATGAAAGTCCACGCGTACGGAGTCGGGGATTACCTAGGTAGTAGCTCATAAATAATAAAAAAAGCTAAATACTAATATTGTATAATAACACCTATTATAACGCGTATTTCATAGAAAACATTTTGTTTAGAATATTTTAATGTTCTTCGAAACCCCGCTGTTTGATATATTACATTTATAAAACATACTATATTGTTTGAACATAGAAATATAATTTTAGTGTCCTGTGGGTTTATTTATTAAGACACTGTGTTTACGTCAATATTACCCAGACATCCTGTATTAATCCTATATCCTAATATCTAATCTATACGTATACGAAAGGTTCATTTCATTTCAGAAAAATCCATTAAGTAGATTTAGTGCGAAAGAATACAAACATACATACAAGAACAATGTGTTACAATTCGTAAAAATACTATTCACTCATTTAATCGCATGTTAACTAAAACAATCCTATCTAACAATAAGACATCGCTTCCCGCAATTACCTACGCCGCGCAAAAAATCGATTAGCTCGCATTTTTTCCTCATTTTCATTTCATACATAAATAAAAACATTATTATGACGATTCATTTAAATAAGGTTTTATGAATGAAGGCGGCGGTGCAGCCTCGCGTGGGTCGACGACCTCTTGACAGAAACAAGATGGCGGCGCGGGAAACCCGAACGGTGGATAGTGATTTTATTTCGCGCGGTTTTGGTATTCAGCCAGCGTATAGGTAATTACTATTATAGTTTATATAATATAATAGATATGTTATACCCATACAAATTACAGCAGCAGCACACAAACATATAAGTCAAAACGATAGAGAAGAGATAAATGTTAAAACCGACAAGAAAAAAAGAAATAGTTTTGTCAGTTGCGCGTGAAAGCACTGGCATTTAATCACCTAAAGGTAAGACGTCCTAATTAGGATGTTTTTGCGGCTTCAAAATTTTGCGCTTATAAGTTATAGCGTATCTATTTATTATGGGTAAATACTAGTATCTGATATATAAGCAGACGGACGAATTAGCATCACTGAGGAATTTATAGACTAGCTCCCTCTCCCGGATCTGAATGGCTATTGCATATTTAATAAGGATCTTTTTAACGGGTAGTAAGTCTGATCAGAGATGTTTCGTTGGGTAAGTGGGGGTATCAGAGACCTATTTTTCCCTCACCCCCTTCCATTTTCCTTTCCTATATCCCTTTTTGACACAAATCCTTTCCTTGTTCTGTATTTTAAAATTGGTCGCTTACCATTCGAGGTTCTCTATTGCCCACATTCAAATTAAAAATTAAAATATAACTTTATCTGATTCTTTGTTCCTAAACCAATCAAAGAAACAACCTTAATTATTATCGAATATTCAAAAACCTTTCTACATAATCAAAATAAAATATAAATCGGTCTAGTAGTTTCGACACGTACAAACGAACAAACAAAACCATTAAAAATAGATAGAGTTACGCTTGGCTGAGGGTCATTAACTAGGCGGGAATTAAAGGGCTATAATTTCAACTGGTTTTTGTTAATATGTATGTAGGTATAAAACCCAGTAATTATTAAGCTAAATATTTATTTGAGGCACGCGGTCGAGTTGTGATTAAAATTCATATATCGAGCGGCGCCATAAGTATTATTATTTATGCATGTATGTACATGTCGCAGAGAGTGACGTCGTAGTAGTTGTAGTGATACCAAGGTAGTGATTGTTCGCTTCATGATGGCTCTTTCTTACGTTCTTAATAAGTAAAACTTCAGAGTAACATATTCACGGCGTATATTCTCGATTACTAATTATCCAATATATGATTATTTTTACAACGCTGATGCTTTTTATAGCAACTGACAAATGCCACAAAACTCTTTTAAGTTTTTAAGATTTTAAACATTCTGCAAAATCCAATACATAGTTTTAAACTTAAAAATTAATTAAACACTACTTGGGAAAAATAAAAATAGAAATATTTAAACATCGTTAGTACCTTTGAATGATAATAAGGCTGCCATTATCCTGTGCAAACTACGTCAAGCTTATTACGAGTTACAACACAAAAGCTCTAAAAGACGTTACTAAGCTTTTACAAAATTAATTATGACTTATTTATTTAAGCGACATTAGTTAAGGCCGCCGGTGTTGCTTGTTTCAAATAATGATTACGTGTTTTTTTCCTACAAATTAAAAAAAAGATAATACTCGTATAAGACGTTGATGTAACGTAATTAACTTTTAGAGTCATGTCTGTAGATTTAGAGGTGGGTAAATAATATTGATAATGTATTAATTATGTCGACAAAGGTTATTTAAAAAGATAATAATAAATGTAAAGGTAGTGCCAGCTTATACATCTAATAGTAATAGTATGTTATGTTACTACATGTAATAAAGAATCAATACATATAATAAAAACGTAACGTAGTCGCTGTCTGTACATGGAAGATATATGAGAAAAAATATTATAAGAGACCTTTATTAACGCAATAGATTATAGAACCCAAAACAATGATTTTTGGAATTTTTATCTGTTTGTCTGTTTGTTTCTGCACGCTAATCTCAGAAACGGGTTATCCTATCGAGATGGGGTTTTCAATTATATATTGTGGTAAGCTTCACTTACCATTTAGTGTTTAATTCATGTCAATCCGTTAATAAATAAAAAAGTTATGGCAATTTAAAGAATCACATTGAACTTGCTGAACGTTTGTTGGCGCGGGTTAGGCATTTTCAAAAATGCTGCCCAAAGTCACTTTTCTACACGGGCGAAGTCGCGGGCACAGCTAGTTTATAAATAAAAGTAATGAAATTAATTATAAATCAATTCGGGACCGCGGCAACTCCAAAACACTTGGAGAAGCTGGATATAATTGATTTAGATCCTCGGATTAATCTCATTAGGCTTTAGGCGACAGATTTCTAACGACCTACATAGGTCTATGTCAAGAATTGCTGACAATTTGCTGAAGAGTTTGTCGAGTATAAGTAGCGTCACGAATCTTTAGCGCTGAACGAAACCTGCGCAGAAGTCAAAAATAAGGTATCGAGGTAACGGCGCGGCGCGCGGGGCGCGTGATCGTCGGGTGCGCGAGCGTTGATTGGTTGTCCCAGACGTGTTGTCTTTCTCGCACATTGGTGCGACAATAACGTATTGACGTTAAATAAGAGCGCGATTCTACCGATGCGCAGCTATTCTCGTCCAGCGCTAAACATCCGTGACGCGACCTATAAAAACGTATTAAAATTTAAAAGGCCGGCAATCCACTTCATCGTATAAAAAAGCAGTCGAGAGCTGTCCGCGATCCGCAAGTGTTGATGGGCGGCGATGACCACTTTCCATCAGGTGGCTCGCCTGCTCGTTTGCCCCCTATGTTATAGAAAAAGATAAAAATACCTTAATACAATTTTGTAACAGTTTAGTCGGCAAAAAAAAGTAATAGTATTAGTAAGGTTATCAAAACAGTGACAAATCATTTATTAATTATTTAATTCATTATGATTTATAACAATCCTACATATACATGCCTATATGTTTGACTTAGACTTATTTTTGACGCATAACCTACTGAACCGACTTGAATGAAACCCACGCACCGGAATAGCACATTTTACTTCAAGTTACAAAGGTTATATCTTTAAGTTTCACTCCAAGTAAAACATAATTAAATCACCTTTAAAAATCGTTAGCGAGGACTCAAGAGGAAAGCGTATTACTGAAAATTTCAAAGTTAAAAGAGCTCAGAAAGGATTCGAAAGGGTCCCTCGCTGGGGTCAAAACTTCAAACATGTGAATCCAATAACGGGCTAAACGTATTTCTCTTTACACGACAAGAAAGTTTGCCTTGAGGGCTTTGGGGCCCCGAACTGAGAGGCCCTATAGTCAATTTTTATCCTTACTAATAAGTATCAATATAAATGTGAAAGTAAGATTACTGGACCAACCATCATGAATTTTGTACTGTATATTTCTTTGTAGGTAAGGTTTTTATTTTTTAATTCTAATGCACATTTAATAAAGAAGCTCATAAATGATAATAATAATAACTTTCTGTTACTTGACTGTGCCATTACCGAGTTTAGTCCTATATCGTTAAGTAAAAAAGCCGCTTTTTTCAGTCTGTCCCTATGTACGCTTATATCTTTAAAAGTACTAACCGATATGCGGTTTTATTATAATCAAATAGAGTGATTCAACCTCTTGAATGTATCTTATATTGAATCTTATCTTGAATGTATCTTATATAGTATCTCTTGAATGTGTATCCTAATACATGCATAAATGCGGGTTTAAAATTTTAAATATATATTTAATCTTAATAAATATAAATTACGTGTCACGTTGTTTGTCCGCGATTGGCTGCTAAACTACTGAACCGATTTTAAATGAAATTTGTACACCGTGTGTAGTTTGATCCAACTTAAAGAGTGGATACTTTTTACGCGGGTAACACCGCGATATATATAATACTCGATCTATTATGTCAAGGATGTCAAAGACTTCATCAGTAAGGTCCAATAACTCTCTAAGGCGGCCCTGATGCATGTCAAGAAATCGTTCGCCCTGCCTTGAGGCGATTCACCCCAAATCGTTTTCTAAGTAATGAAGTCGTAAAACCTCTGGGTAAATTGCATTTGAAAAATGCTATATCAAAGATGCTATTAACTTTCAGTTTGTAATGTCTTAGAAACGAGCTGGATTTGCGTGATCGCTTCAAATAAGTTAACCATTAAAAGAGCAACTATCAGAGTCTTTTGCTGGTTGTTTGCTGTAGAAACTGCCTTCCGAACTGGTGGTAAATGATCCAATCATTGATCCATGACGACTATTCATAAGTATGGTGTGTACATGGAGAATTTAATAAAGATATATTAAATAAATAAATATTTCAGGACATTTATACACAGCGCCATTTATGTCCAAGCTAAGCAAAAGCTTGTGTTGTGGCAACTAGATAACGGAATAAATTACATATACATACTTTTCTTTTGTAAATACATACATACAATACATAGCAACACCCAGACCACAGAAAAATACAAATGTAAATTACAAATATATTTTACCGGTGTGGGGATCGAACCCACGACCCTTCGCGCAGAAAGCAGTTGTGCTACCACTGCGCCAAGCGCCGTCAAATAATTTGACTTTGATTTTGAATAGTGCAATCTAACTGTGCTATTTCGATAAACCGCTCTAAAATATGCAATTAATCATTAGCCATTCCATAGTATAAAACAAGTCGCTTACTTCTGTCTGACCCTATGTTTGCTTAAATCTTTTGAACTACGCGACTGATTTTCATGCTATTTTATACATGTGTAATATATACGCGAAGCCGGGGCTGGTCACAAGCACTAATATAATAGACAAAAGATATGTAAGTTTAAATGATTATAACTACAATTAAAACATCAATGAACTACAGACAACATTGTTTATTGCAATTATATAAATATGAGTTATGAGTTCTTTTATATACGGAAAGAACATAAAATAAATTCATTATATTTAGTACTAGCTGTTGCTCGCGACTTCGTCCCCGTTGATTTGTTTTTTCATTATTTTCTTCGATCCTATTAGTCGCACCGTGATGTTCTGTAGCCTTAAGCCTTCCTCGATAAATTGTCTATTCAATAAAAAATGAATTGTTCAATTCGAACCAGTAGTTCCGGAGATTAGCGCGTTCAAACAAACAAACCAACAAACACCTCTCTTCAGCTTTATATAATATTTAGTATTGACTATGA
>JADANM010005714.1:539229-560989 GCA_026213755.1 Eurema hecabe
AAGTTACCACAATTTTGCCAATGTCCAGTTGTATATAGATAAAACAAGTTTGAGGGTAGATATTTGGTTGTGGCAATCAGCAACACGTGCTTCCCATACCACAGTCAAACATCGACCCGACTTCTAAAGTTAAATTATTTCAGTCAGTAAAATGACTACCAGTATTGCACATCTATACTAATATGTATACTAATATATAAAGCAGAAGAGTTTGTTTGTTTGTTTGTTTGAACGCGCTAATCTCAGGATCTACTGGTTCGAATTGAAAAATTATTTTTTATAGAATTGACCATTTAACGAGGAAGAATTTAGGCTACATTACATCACCCTGCGACTAATAGGAGCGAAGATATAATGGAAAATAGGGAAAAAACGGGGAAAATTATCCACCTTTGAGGGCTTCCTTTGCATGCGCTGCGAAAACGGTTCAAGATACAAAAATAATATGTATGAAAGAATTATTCTTCTTTGAATGATCTAAAAAAAAGTCCGGGACAGTATATGTCTATCTTCTAAGATTGACTCACTATAACATAATAATAGAAATAGATCCGACGGGGACGAAGTCGCGAGCAACAACTAGTTCTAAGATAAATATTGAGAATAGACTTCTTACAATTATAAATTAGTCGTGGTTTTTTATTAAATATCAAATTGCCTTTATATGTAGGTATAAATAAAATTATTAATAATCATACTAAGTATAGAGGTTGTGTCATTTTTGTATTCCGTACATAATTAGTTACTATAATAACAACATTTAATTATTATTTCTAATTCTATTTTCATAAGAGCTATACTAAAACAAAAAAAATAAATTATCGATTGTAAAAATTTATTTTTATTTACTTACTAGCTGTTGCCCGCGACTCCGTCCGCGTTTACTTTCATAAAAAAAATATTCCCCTGGAAACTGGATAAAAAGTATCCTATGTCCTTCTCCTGGTTCTAAACTACATCCCCACCAATTTTCAGCCAAATCAGTCGAGCCGTTATCGAGTTATAAATGGTGTAACTAACACGACTTTCTTTTTTTTATATATAATATATAGATAAGTAAAAATTTGTCTTATCAAAATAAAACAATAAAATATTAATTAATGTGGCTGTAAAAAAATAATTAAACAATTACTTTATGAGATTAAAGCAGACTACCGCGACTTGCGGTTTTCCTCTTGTTATTTCCGTTCTGATAACAATTTCGGTATAAATATTATCCTATGTGCTAATACAAGGTCTTATCTACCTCTATGCCGAACTTCTTTCGAAATCCATTCAATAGTTTTTGTGTAATCACACAACAAACATGCACACATCCTTACACTATTTCGCATATATCATATTGTATTTATATATTGTACTAGCTGACCTGTGCCCACTTCGTTGGGCATAATGTTAATAATCCTTTTTTATATAGCCTATGACACTCAGCAAAAATGTGGCTTTCTATTGGTGAGAGAATTTTTAAAATCGGTTCAGTAGATTCCGAGGTTTCCCTTACAATTTAACAAACACGCAAACCTTACTTCTTTATAATATTAGTATAGATATATCATATTGTATTAAAAAATGTATTCAAATAACTTGAAACTATGCCTAATCCGCCATTTTGATGAAACCTGTTTTCTATTTTTACCACATTTACGGCGAATAGCCAGGGTAATAATTGTCTACGTTCTTGTATATTGTATTATTACATGTACCTACTAATATTATAAACGCAAGTTTATGACGATGTAAGTTTGTTGCTCTTTAACTCTAAAATTTCTGAACAAATATGGCTGAAGTATGACAAACAGGTAGATTAACTCAAAGGATACGTTAGAACTATGTTTGTTGCCCTTTAATTCAATAACTACGGAATTACTAACTTAATTAGATAAAGATTGGCATACATTTAGATTAGACCCTAGTTTAACACTTTGGATACGTTTATCCCGGTGTTGACATGGGAAAGGAAATTATGCGGAAAGAGCAGGGCGGTGTCTTTCTTTCAATGGTAGGAAGCCTTCTACTTAAAAAAATTTTAAAAATCAACCGATTTCAAACTAAAACCCAAAAATAAGTAAGTTATTAATTTTTAGTTTTATCATTTACTAGCTGTTGCTCGCGACTTCGTCCCCGTCGGATCTATTTCTATTATTATGGTATAGTGAGTCAATCTTAGAAGATAGACATATACTGTCGCGGACTTTTTTTTAGATCATTTAAAATGGAATAATTCTTTCATACATATTATTTTTGTATCTTGTACCGTTTTCGCAGCGCACCCATAGGAAGCCCTCAAAGTTGAATAATTTTCCCCGTTTTATCCATATTTTCCATTATATCTTCGCTCCTTTTAGTCGCAGCGTGATGTTATATAGCCTAAAACCTTCCTTGATAAATGGTCAATTCAATAAAAAAAGAATTTTTCAATTCGAACCAGTAGATCCTGAGATTAGCGCGTTCAAACAAACAAACAAACAAACTCTTCAGCTTTATATATTAGTATATAGATATAGATACCTGCGGTCGAATCGAGAAACATCCTCCTTTTTTGAAGTCGAATAAATATGATACAGAAATGCTCTTTATATTATTATTATGAAGATTGTTCATTGTGGTGAGAAAAGAAACATTATCATTATACGTAATAATGATAACTAAACACATCCCTCGGTTTTACCCGAATTTATGCATGTATTATAAACAATCGTAGGTATACTTGTTATGTGTACTTGAATACTCGCGTACTCAAATACTCTAGTATACAATATACTCGTATCTATTTATTTCATTTATTACACTTTTATTACACAAACAGTTTACTGTCATCGCATGATAATACATAAGCTTAACATTGATAACGAGACAGTATCCCAAAATAGTGTACATATCAACTTATTTTAACTTATCTCAACCGATCATTTCTTTTATTCTAAACCGACTTTAAAAAAGGAAGTTATATGCTTTTTTTTTAAAGAGCAACTATCAGAGTTTCTTGCTGGTTCTTCTCTTCCGAACCAGTGATGAACAGTAACTATACGTAGCCTAGTTGAACACAGATATGTTAGACTACCGTAGCTACAAGACAGGTGTATCATTCGGCGCGGAGTCCCCCGAGAGCGCCTCATTAACACAGCCCGTGTCATTAACCTACCGTCTAAATTCGACGCGACGAAGTGCGTACCGAAACCTTCACTAAAACATAGATTACGGCGCAGACGCACGAAACTCCGCAACATTTTTTTCTTGTTGATACTTGTAGTTTGTATTTTTGCCCGACTGCGCGCCGCAAAGGAGGGTAATGTGTTCATCAGTCTATATATGTATGTTTGTTCCTTTTTATGATTCATACGTCAATCGATTTTTCTAAGTCCTGCGAATGTCACTAATGACACAGAATTAATAAAAAATCAAAATGGCGACCATAATACGCTGTATTGTGAAAATTAAAAAAAATAAAACCATCAAAATATATCAAGTGGGGTATCATTGAATAGGGAATTAAAAATTATTGTTCTGTATGTTTATGGTGTTTGAATGTTTATTAATGGAAAAAAAATAATCTTACACTACAAGGCAATAATCATTGAAATCGGTACAGCTGTTAACGAGGTACATATAGAATCAATTACTTGTCTTTATCTGTACTAATGTTTCAGACAGTTTGTATCCTTGTGACGTCATAGGTATTATCTCTGGAAATGCTGAACCGATTATGATATTTTTTACGGAATTTATATTTTAATAAACGTTGGTTTAGTTTAATTTAGTCATACTAGTAGGATCAAGGCTATAGTCCTTATATTTCCTTGTATTCTCGTACGTCAAGGCCAAACATTTTATTTAGCGTTTCTTTATAGCGGTTTTTCTAATAGGTGCTTATAAGCTGGTCTATGTTAAGTTTAAATGTTTAGTTAACTTATTTATTATTCATAGAAAAAGGTTATACACTATTTACAAATATTTTATGTAACCATCAGTTGATAACATAAAATTGACTGAACTAATTTTAATTATATTTTCTTTGTATATACATATATGAATAATAATCTATTCAAACATATAGGTTGTTAAAATATCGATATGAAAAAAATCGGACAAAACCGCAAATCTAAGCTTGTATTTATTTATTCACTATTAAAAGTACAAAAAAAAAATACAAATATTACTAGCTGTTGCTCGCGACTCCATCCCCATGGACTTTTATATTAACTTTGACCCCCCCCCCCCTTCCCTAGCCATAACCCTTTTTTTCAGTTAAAAAGTAGCCTTTGTTTTATCGCAGGCTCTAGACCATCTGTGTATCAATAAATAAATAAATATCATCACAATCGGTTCAGCGGTTTGTGAAAGCGTAAAATTATAAAAAATTTCAACCCCTCGCGCAACCTTTTGGGGGTTGAATAAGAAAACCTATAGCCTATGTCCTTCCCCAGGCTATCTTTGTACCAAATTTCGTTCTAATCGATTCAGAAGTTTTGCGTGATGGAAATACAGACAGACAGAGTAACTTTCGCATTTATAATATTAGTATGGATTACAAATAGTAAAATACGCGATTTCTACCAGTCATTAATTTAATTATTTATCAAATATATATAAAAGCGAAACTTTAAGAGCCTTACTTGTTATTACAGAAAAGTTTTCAAAAACTTTTCTGTTTAATTTTCATTGCTTTGTCAATTTATTTTAACGTTTTAATAAGTGTGATATTAAATACCGACAGTTATTTTTAACAATTATCTAGAGAATACAATACACAGAAATATTAAAAGTTTCTTAATTATTATCTCACTTTAAAACATTACTTTTTACAACTTCGTATACCGAAAGTGCTTAGTTCGTCAACTAGGTGTAATAAAAAATAATTCTCCTATATTTCATATACTAGCGACCATTCCCGACTTGGCATGATATATTATGCACGATTATACATAAAATCTCTTGAATAAATCTTTCTATTTAAAAAAAAATCTCAAGAAAATCGTGTGCGTAGTTTTAATGATCTAAACTTACATAGGATATGTATTCTTAAATTATCTAACTGATTTTTAATAGAGAGAAAGGAAACGATAAGCTGGTACATACGAATCACCCTCGTCATAATCATTCAGGAAAAAATAAGAAAAAAATTGATTTTATTTTAGTTTAAATATTAATTGACTTTCATAATGAAAACTTTGAAATTTGACCTCCTTGTATCTTATAATTCTACTGTGACCACAAAATTATAGATATTCCGGGATTTTTTTTCTTTATTGGATAGCTTTGTCCAGTAATAGATCATTACAGCATGTTTAAGTATAATAATTGCATCATATATGCATGTGTTACAATAGTATGAATGTACTACGTGTAATAGAGCTTTAATACATTTTTCATATGTTTTATAGTTACTTACCAATTAATTAGAAATATACAGATATCTGCATATTAAACATATTTTGTAAACTTGATCAATATCGTGACAGCGTCACCATCTCATTCTCTGAGGGTACTTTGAAACATTTAGAATCGTAAACAATACGTCTCCGCAGCATGGTAAGTAACCATAAAACATATGAAAAATGTATTAAAGCTCTATTAAACGTAGTATATTCATACTTTTCTAACACGTGCAATGCCGGGAAAGTTCGCTAGTAAGAAAAAGCATAACTCTCATATACATCTGATAAGAAATTAAAATCAAACTTATCATTCCGCTAAACTTTATCAAACTGTAATCAGCGGTTCCAACGTTCAAGTTTAATACCACAGATTATACAATTGTCAAATATAATAAAGAGGTTTTTGCTAATAAGATCGGTTCTCACGACGGTTCGCGCTGGCTAGGGTCGGGTCTCGAACCGGCTATCCGGTCTTACATCTGCCTAGGGTTTAGACGATTATCGATACATATATATTTTTAATAAACTTATTTAAGAAAGATAAAAAACTTTTTTGTCGACGGTACTTTTTGTTTTGCTGACGGTGTTTAAAGTCTGGTTGTAATTAAGAAAATTTAACTAAATTTTTGTTTTTGCTAGTCTGTTCTATATGTATAAAGCATGTTCCAACATAGCGTCTAAACTAATGCCGATTAAAAATTAAGTGTAAAAATTTTTGAATAATGTTTACTTTACTAGGATATAAGATTAATTTCGCCCAGAACTTAAAACTAGACTCATTGTTTTAAAAACTTATAAATATACAAATTTCTAAACGTCTTTAATTATACATATGTAATAGTGTTTATTTGTACTTCTTTACCGTTGTAACGAGTCTTCTAAGATACTTGTGAATGTTATCTTGATAACGTAGTCATTTTATATTTAAGAGCTACAAGACCTCCTCAGAGTTGGAAATTGGTCTAATATAAAGTCAAATATATCTTAATTCAACTAAGCTATACATAGTAACACTCAAACAATAAGTGTTACAGAATAATTATATACCAACGGTTAAGAAAGCAGTTTTGTAGCGACCGCTACTAATGCGCCGAGTGCTGAATCGCGCTTTTGATATTTATTCGAGATGAGTGTATATAGGTATCGGGGTCTACAGCCAGTCAGTGGTCTGGTCGAGGATGTTCCCTTTGCTTCAGAGGAAGGTAACATCCTCCTCGGTTTCTGCAAAGAACAACCAGCAAGAGACTTAGTTCATCCTATTTAAATGCATATTCTCTAAAATTGTCTTTAAAATAACTTCTTATTTTATAAGTAAACTAGCCGCATCCCGCGATTTCACCCGCATTTATTATACACATAAACCTTCCTTTTGAATTACTCTATCCGATAAATAAAACCGCATCAAAATCTGTTGCGTAGTTTTGAAGATGTAAGCGTACATAGGGACATACAGACGGCAGACAGCGACTTTGTCTTATACTATGTAATGATTATACTACGTGACTACAAAGTATATAAATATTACAACTAGAACATTTCATTGATTGAATTAGTGTTTTTCGTATTTTGTAAATTACTAATAATATTATTATATACTCTTACAACGACATTTAATAATAGAATACGTTTAATACTAATTGTATTCTACACGTAAACTTTCCTTTTGAATCATTATATATGCTTAAAAAACCGCAAGAAAATTGGTTGCGTAGTTTTCAAGATTTATGCAAACAGAGGGACACTAAAAAGCGACTTTATTTTATACCATGCAATGATTATAACAATGTTTTTATTACTAAAATACAAACGCCGATCGACGAGTCATTTTATTATATTATACTATATGTTGTAATAATTAAATAAAAAACATCGATATTCTAATCACGCCCGGCGCATCCCTCTATCGATAAGTTTAGGGCAGGCTCGTCCTTGTGCGATAAATTCATCTCATTGGGAAGAACCTGATTTGAACCGCCTTTTAGCGCTTTTGAGAGATGTTTTTACGTAAGCGATGTCGCGGGCTAGAACTAATTTATTGGAACATAGTTCCTTATTAGTCTAGAATTATATCTTTTTATTTTAAAAGAATCTTTTATTCTAACAGAATCTCTTGTTGATTCTTCTCTGTAGAAACTGCCTTCCGAACAGGATAAATCTTTTGTTTTGTAATACTTCAAAGTAAAAAAGTCTTAAGTCAAAAGTGTACGTACGTAAATTACTTTATGTAGCCTAGTTAAACAAAGATATGTGATATCATAGAATAATGTAAGGTATGGACCGCCTTCGTAGCAAGAAATGGTAACATTCAACGAGATATCATTTTATTTATTTGACCTAGGTTTTCTCTGGGATGATGGTATCACCCCTTCCCAATTCCTGGCGCAATAAACAATTCATGTCACATAGAATAAAATAAAGTCGGCTTTTCTGTCCGTATATATGCTTAAATCTTTAAAACTACGCTACCGATTCTTTTTCGTTTTTTTTTTCATAGATGGAGTGATTCAAGAGGCAGGTTTATATGTATAATACATGCAATATATGTGAGCGAAGCCGGGGCGTAGTAGTATAACTTATAGTTTAAGGTAACATTAACATATGAAAATGTAAATCGTATTCCAAGAACGGTAATGCTAATAATATCGAATGAAGTGATTTCAATTACCAGTAAAGGATAGGTTTAATTGTTCCGAGAAACGGAAAGCTCTCCTTGACAGGAATATAATTACACTAGTGCCTGCCTCGCAGTGTTGCTAGCTCAATTTTGGGATTCATAGTAGCCTATATGTTAAAGAGGGTCTAATGTACCTGCATGCCAAATATTATACAAATCAAATTAGTAGTTTTAGAGTGATAGAAAACGTGAAATTTCCGGTTATAATATAAGTTCCGACAATATATACATAATACATACAATATAGAAACAACATTTAAAATTGCCTAATAAATTTTACTTGACACATTTTTTAGCACCGCGTTTTGTCTGGAAGAAATGTATTTACAAAAATAATACATTACAATATACATATTAGAATAATTAGACATTTAGTTTAACAGATTTAAGTTCAACCAATAGTCAAACTAAAAAGATTTTTCGAGTTACATCCGTACAGACATACATACATACAGTTTAATAATTTAATTCAGATCTAAGCAGTTGGACACGTTTAGTTGGTATTGGGCAAACGGGCTTTCCGACCCTCCCAAATTATTGTGTGTAGACACTGTTAGCGGCTCGATTTTCATAAGATTTTTGGGCGAAAGTAAGCTTATTATAGTAGAAGTCAAAGCGTAACTCAAAGTCAAAATCAAAACCAAATACACCCATATTTAGCTAGGTTACATATAGTAACACTATGTTCGATATAGTATATATTATAAAACTATATAGTAGCACCAAGCACTGTGTTACTAAAAAGGCAAAATCAATATTTTAATATTTTTGTATCTATTAGTATGTAAAATTTAAGGTAATACAGAAAATATATTGATAAATAAAATTAATAATTATTACATGTAACAAATTTAAACCCGCTACCGCTCATGAACCCGCTCCCGCTAACACCACGACCACACTGGAGTCAGACCATGACCTTCATCAACTCACCCTCTGTTCCACGAGCTTAGGGGTTTTAGGGTTCACGGGCGAGGGGCGAACACACTTACACTCACTGTATATAGGATATTAGTGATCCTGTTTTAATTGTTAACGAATTACGATGGCTACTTATTTCACTTTGTTAACGTTTTAACTTGTAGACTGTAGTGGAATGTAAGAAATCTATGTACATATGTCGCAGGCGGATTGTATAATCCGCTGTATTACATTACGGCTAGCCGTTTTACAAAACAGGGCCGTTTTGCAAAGCGGCGGTTCAACGTTTAGCCGTATTGTCTTGCGTAGTTTTTGTATCATTATAAAAAAAACTTGAATATTCAGCTTCATTTTTATTAAAGATGAGTAAATAAGTTTTTTTATAATGATAAATAACTAACCTAACCTAGACCTAATATATTAAAAAACTAACATATGGCGACGAATACATTTGGGCGATTTTCTACTTATCCGCATTCAATACGGCTAATCGTTGAACCGCCGCTTTGCAAAACGGCTAGCCGTAATGTAATACAGCGGATTATACAATCCGCCTGCGACATATATAAGTCTGCTTGCTCTACGGAATGCTTTTTCGAAGGATTTGTATTACATCTATACATATAATAAAAACGTAACGAGTCGCTGTCTGTACATGGAAGATATATGAGAAAAAAAATCATAGGAGACCTTTATTAACGCAATAGAACCAAAAACAATGATTTTTGGAATTTTTGTCTGTTTTTCCGTTTGTTTGTGCACGCTAATCTCAGAAACGGCTTATCCTATCTAGATAGGCTTTTCAATGATTTATTGTGGTAAGCTTAACTTAACATTAAGTGTTTAATTCATGTCAATCGGTTGATAAATAAAAAAGTTATGGCAATTTAAAGAATCACGTTGAACTTGCTGAACGTTTGTTGGCGCGTGTTAGGCATTTTCAAAAATGCTGCCCAAAGTCTACGTTCTAAGTTCTACGCGGGCGAAGTCGCGGGCACAGCTAGTATATAATATAGTTTTATAACAAACTAGCGGACCCGTGCCCACTTCGTTAGGCATAATGTTAACAATCCTTTTTTATATAGCCTATGACACTCATGCCGGAATACTGCAACGCAACTTAAATTTAAGTACAACTTAAACAGGTCCCGTTGGACAGTTCGCCATACAATTCTGTCATAATTACGAGTCTTAAGGCGTGCTTAAATTTAATTTGCGTATGAGTATTTGGCCGTCAGCAATAATGTGGCTTTCTATTGCTGAAAGAATTGTTTAAATCGATTCAGTAGATCCCGAGATTACCCCTTACAATTTAACAAACACACAAACTTTACTTCTTTATAATATTAGTATAGACTAACTCTAATGGTCTAAGGTGGATAAGAATAAAAATAATTTTTGATTTTAAACATATATATATATATATATATATATATTAGAGTTGTCTAATCAGAGTGTGTGTATGTCCACTGTTACACTGTATCTACTGAAAGGTAACGCTTTGTTTACATACACGTGTAGAATTATCATAGTATTAATTCAAGGCTGCCTTAAATACCATGAATTGTATTAAAACAGTTGTTTGGAATAATTGTATATTTTAGATAAATGTTTGAGAAGCTATGGGTTATGTATGGGGATTGATTCCGGATAAAGTTAACTTAACCCATACTAATATTATAAATGCGAAAGTAACTCTGTCTGTCTGTCTGTTTTTCCATCACGCTAAAACTATTGAACCGATTTCAACGAAATTTGGTACAAAGATAGTCTAAAGCCTGGGGAAGGACATAGGCTAGTCAAAGTTTATATGAAAGTCGTAGTACACCAGATAATATATAACTGACTTCAATTGAACGGTTACATTCGCGAAAAGCTTCATCTAAATCTGTTCAGTGTTTTAGCGTTAGAGTTACAGCATCCATATATCCTCATACACTCAAAATTACGAAATTAGGGATGTTGGATTAATATTATTTATATAAGTAGAGAATAAATATTAGTTTAAAAATAACTAGATTTTCTAAAGCCTTCTTCGTTAAATGGACTATCCAACACAAAAAATGTTCATTTCGTACTTGTACCTAGTTCCTGATTATCGCGTTCAAACAAACAAATAAACTTATCTTTATAAATTACTAACCATAGCTCGCGACTTCACCCCTTCGATTTCTTTTACCATTATTTCTTCGCTCCTACTAGTCGCAGCGTGATGTTATGTAGCCTTAATCCTTCCTCGATAAATTGTCTATTCAATAGAAAAAAAAACTTCGAACCAGTAGTTCCTGAGATTAACGCGTTCAAAAAAACAAACTCTTCAGCTTTATAATATTATATATAACTTATAGATACTAGATAATATTAGTAATTAAAACAGATATTATTACGCAAGCAAAACCGCGGGCCGCACTAACCTATATAAGCAAACATTACCATATTTATTTACATTCAGCTCATGATCCCCATCCATCACGAGCTCATAATAGCCATAACTTGGCAACTCATCCACCATCCATACACCATACACCATACACCATACACCATACACCATCCCTAAAAAACTCCATCACTCAATCATTTGAACTGTTGGCATCGTGCCTGCAAAGACCACAGCCTAATCGTCTCTTAATATATCTTATTATTCCAATATGGAAATTACGCACGAAAATATATGTATGTGGTTCTTTCGTTTCGTTCTTGTCATAGAAAGGCGTATATGTCACTAGCTATCTCTCGAGGTTTTACTAGCTTAGCCAATTTTCGTTTCCGAGGCAATACCGGGATAAAGAGTACCCTATGAGATAAACCAGGGTCTAGTCAACCTGCATGCGAAATATCAGCCGAATCCATTCAGTAGTTTTTGTGTCAAAGAGCAACAAACATACGAACTTTTACATTTATAATATTGCAAAGACAATAATTTTTCTGTTATGACGAAACAGAAAAATTATTGTCTTTGCACTAATTATCCTACAATAACACACACTAATTCATATACAGTAACACATACACACAACCACATACACAACACCAATTTCATTAATGAAGGAATAAATGTCAATAGTCTTAGGTGGGAGCCTGGAGTTCCGTGACACAGGTTTGTTCCTAGTACGGACTCCAGTCTCTTACAAAGGTATAATTTTATTTTTTATTTGTTATTTCTGTTAATGTGTTTTGTGAAATTGATGTTGCCTTTGTTAAGAGAAAATAAATGATTATTATTACTAGCTGTTGCTCGCGACTTCGTCCCCGTTGATTTGTTTTTCCATTATTTCTTCGCTCCTATAAGTCGCAGCGTGATGTTATGTAGCCTAAAGCCTTCCTCGATAAATTGTCTATTCAATAAAAAAATAATTTTTCAATTCGAACCAGTAGTTCCTGAGATTAGCGCGTTCAAAGAAACAAACTCTTCAGCTTTATATATTAGTATAGTATATAGATGAGTAAGATTTGGTAAAAAAACATGGATAATAGTCGCTTATATACAGTTTTTTAACCTAATACAAAAACAATGAAAACTTAAGTATTTATATTATCCTTACTCAGTCTGTCTGTATGTCTTTCCATGACGCTAAAACTACTGAACCGATTGTAATGAAATTTGGTATACAGAAAACAGATGGTCTAGAGCCTGAGATAAAACATAGGCTGCTCTTTAACTGGAAAAAGGGTTATAAGGGTGGAAGTCCACGCGGACGGAGTCGCGGGCAGAGATCTAGATCTTTAAAAAAATTAAATACGTAAGTCCTTTCAAAACGAAATCGTGCACGAACCAGATACTTCGTTACTCTATATAGTTTCTAGATCTTCTTTTAAATGATAATTTTGTAAAAAAAACCGACTCGTAGTGCCTATAATGAGAATGAAGTCATTAAGTTTTTTTTTTAATTGTGGCACAGATACGAAATATATAGGTACACAATTTTATCCCTTGGCTACATGACATTCTACGAGGTAAAACATAAAAGTTAATACCGAATCGGTTTAATTGATCCACAGATTACAGCAATGTCACATTCACACATTTTCCTCTACAAACCACAGATAAAAAAGTTGCCCACAAACCACAGGGTGACAGGGCACAGATAACGAACAAACAAAATATTTCCCGCCGTAACTATGAACTGTCAAATGATTTGCATCGATTCAACTATGTAGTAACCTTGTATTGTAGACATGCAGCGATACGATTATGTTTTTGCCGATACAAGCAGTTTACGATCAAGGATTTGTACCTTTTACCGATTCTATACAAAGCCTTCGAAATGTGTCATATTTAACGTTTTCTAAGTATATCTATGTAACGTATTCTTTTAATTATAAACTACTAACGCGCCCCGCGGTTTTTCTCTCATTTATGCGTGTATTATACATAAAAACCTTTCTTTTGAATCACTCTATCTGTTTAAAAAAATAGCATGAAAATCTTTTACGTAATTTTAAAGATTTAAGTATACATAGGGAAAGCGCGAAGAAAGCGACTGTTTTATACTATGTAATGATAATAATTAACTATAATACTTTTTAATCTTTAATTAGTTTATTATAATATCACAGCGTTTTAGTTATTACGTTCCATTTAGTTAACTAAGCAGAGCTTATGAGTTATGTGATGGTAAGAACTTTAATAAATAAAACATTTGCTAAAAGATAATTAAATATATTTAAGGAACCTATGGCGAAAAGAAAAATGTCAATTGTATGTACATATAATACTTATGTACTTATAATATATTTGTATCAATACTGGACTTATTCAATTTTATTTTTGTCTCTAAAAATAGCAAATCGTAACATACAAATCATGATAAATCACTTTATAAAGTCATGGAATTGATAATCAAATGTGAATATTATACAACTATTATAAAAAATCACATTATGTAAAGTTTATACTTTTGGCGCGAACTCAAAATATATTATGAATTAAAGTATCATTAAACAATCTTATCAGACAAGCGTCCAACTTACGTACAAAAAAACAGCAATAAAATACATAGTACATAACCCGAATGGGCCCCAATAATTCATCCAACAAATACTTTTTCCATTAACTAAGACATATTAACCAAAACAAATAAGCTCTACAATTTATTGGCCATAAAAACAAGGTGACTCTATTCCCCTAGATAACAACCATTTGGTAAATTCATCGCGACCGAGAATCAAATGTTCTTCACAATAGTAATTTGCTTAATTTCGACCCGATTTCTATTATGCTCCTTAGACGTTCCACTTCTAGGTACTTCATATATATAATGAATTATATGAAAATTAACTCTTTCATCATACCAATAACTTTGACAACTCTTAATATATCTCATACATTGAACTATTTCGATAATTTTGCCCAAAATATCGTCTAAAAACGAGATGAATTCCGATCTCTACCGAAGCGACTCTATAATAGCAACATAATATTGTTAGAATTAACAATTCGTTCGGTCGATTAAAAGCAAAAATTCACTAAGAAATGTTGTCTTACCGTTACAAATTGCGTAATAGCCTGGGAACGTTTTTAAAGTATTTTTCATGTTTAGCGTCCGCAGACGGAAAAACAAGTGTCGTCTATGTGTGCGTGTTTCTATATTTTATAGTAGCATTCTCATGAATTCTCAACGAGCGAGTAGTCACTAGTCGTCGGCACTCGGCTGCGAGCGAGCCGTGCTCTCAAGGACACCCTAATTCATGTTTTGATTGCGTTACATTTTAATTTTATACCTGTAGACTCGTTCATTGAATATGGATGTCGAGAGTCGGTGCGATAGTGGATCGCTCCTTTGAGGTGCCGGGGCCAGCAGAGGCTGCTGCAGCCGGCATAGGCTCCGCCTGCGGACTTACGCGACTGCAAATGTGTACAGGCTTAAGTTAAGTCGGTGTTTGACCCGAAGACGCAAACAAGGTAGGCGCATGCGTCCGCCGCCGTAAACACTGCTCCGGGTTACCACGTGGTCGGAATGGGGCAAGGGACACGCACCGTCAACGGCGGCCGCGGTCACAGCCAGGAACAGCACTTGTAGTAATGTGAGCGCCATAAAAACTGAATCATTTGCACTGAACACACACTGCAGCGGGCTGCGTGGGCACGTACGTCGCAGCCCGCGGTCCGCGGCGCACTGACGCGCCTCGCGAGCGGCCCAGTGACGCGCCACCACGCCTGGCCTCACTCGATGAACTCTATCTAGTATCTACACTAGACAGTCGACACTCAATACTGGTAATATTACCTAGCTTAAAGCAACTACATATCTCCTAGATAATAGAGAACAATGCTCTACATTGTGCGACGTATTTGGGCAGTTCATTTTTAAACGTTATTTAACTCTCTATTTTATGACGTAGATGTAGAGTTCCACTTAAACTCTCATTCGTTATTACATTTGTAGAGTTCTACTTATTATTTCTTTGATAATTTATTTGCTATTTTAATTGAACAACTATGTAAAATACCACAACAATAGTTCGCATAAAATGCCAATGCACATATTTTTGATCCATTCATGAAAAAATGCACATAGTTTCACAGTTTAATATTTTTAATTGAAAAATGCAAACAAACACTGATTTTTCTACGTAAATGCTACTTTTTGAACCCGTACTATTTTGTTTGGCAATAATATGATGATTCAAAAGTGTTTCTATATGTAGCCCCACAAACCTTGACCCAGGTCACAGGCACGCCGAAACGAAGCTTGTGCAATAAAGTAACTTAAGCCTTAATAAATAATATATAAGTATTAAGAACATCGAGTAGGGCCGTGCATCGGTGGCACATCACTAGTGCGTTTCCGCACGCCCCTCGCGCGCGCGCTCTGAGCTGTCCATTCAAAGCATTCTCATTTCTCGTTCCTGTTATAAAAGAATACATAACTAAATACGCGCGTCCTTAAGCGTGGACATAGGTTTATTAATAACAACGTTATTTATATTTATAACAACTTTATTGCGTAGCGCGTATTTTAATATATTACCAAATATTATATATACAAAATCGAGATACATATTATATGAATTCGATGAATTGTAACGAAATCTTAAGGTTTTCTATTGCGTGTTTAAAAATTATTTGGGTGTCAAAAATAATAATTAATTATCGTCTATTGTACAATGTAAATACATCGTACCGCTTATGGGGACTCAAAGATATGTTATATTATTATAGTTTTAACTGTATTAAATATAACGTATAAAAACTAAACGTATAATAAAAAGTTTACGTAAAAAAATAAATATTAATATAAAAACAAAAAAAAATCGCTATTTTGTATGATCTAGTTATAATGAATTAAGTGTATTTTTCGATAATTTTAAATAAATCTAAAGATTAAGTTATATAGTTGCATCCCTAGTGTGGTCACCCGCTGACCAAATAGCGTAGTGATGTATTAAAATTGTATTCGTAATCCTGATACTGGATATATTCAAATACTTTTATAATACCATACCTGTTACTGATATTATGGATAGATTTTTATTTTAAAAACCTAACTAAATAACTATAGGATATTCTTCCGGGCGGATATCGCTTTCCGTATCTGTGGTACATAGTAATTGTTTTTTATAAGATTATAGAATATAAAAGGATTATCCTAATAGGAAAAGTACCTATTTGTATTTGTATCGCAACAGCTAGATTATTCCTTAGTAATATGTATTATGAGAGCGAAACTTTATAGGATGTGTTTTTTTTATAGATGTGTGATACTTTTTGACGACAAAAGCTACAAAATTTATTTCGTTCAGTTAACATGCATGTTATTTAGATTCTCCATTATGTAATTGTAATATTCATATTTTGTCGTACAACCATAACCTAATACGTGAAAGTCGAATCAACTATTACAAATACTCATCAATAATTCGTAGCATAACTACATACTTGATCCTACACACACGAAATTCGAATAACTTAATACAAATACTAGTGACTAATATTAAAATACGTGTTCTAATACAAATATATTCGTATCATGTCTAAAGGGTCCGTCCGTCCGCGCCGCGCGAATCAATAGTCGCATCGTACTTCCGCTTCGTAAATGCATTTACCGTAAATACGCAATAGTAGAGATTTATATCGAGGTAAAGGTCACTGACAAATATTTGAGGTTATAAGCATAGGTTTTTGTTTATTTACATGAAAGATTGACTTGTAAGGCGGTTTTTAATGGATAAAATATCGGTTTTAGTCTTGAAGTATTTTTATTTTATTAAGTTTTGATCATTTTTATTATTAGAGTTCACGGGACTGTGACCCTTTTTCGTGTGTGCTTTTTTAAATATTTCAATTTAATTTAACTTCTGGGATATTACCTAAATATTGAGAATGAGAAATTCTTCTTGACGTCAGTAGTCTAAGGGCTTAATTAAAATGTAGACTTAATTTTAAATTAAAGCTTAAGAGTGTTTATGAAACTTCTCTTTATTTTTAAGGCAAATAGAAATGAAAACGGAACTATAGTGTGTGTAGGAGACAAAAGGAAGACATCTTCGAAGATATGTTATTTATTTCTTTTTGTTAATGTTGGATTTTTGGATGTTCCTCACGTGTGATCTCATAGGTGTCCGGGATAGGAGCATAGGTTATGTCGGACTTGTACCGACTACCGAGTACCGACCAAAACCCCCCTGTGTTCCGACTTACCGCTCTCCCTCGACACTTATTTAAAAAAATATTTAATACTATCGTTATATTATATGTGTTGTGTTAAAGTTAATTATTATAAGTAAGTAGTAGGTAATGCGAAATCTTTGTTTAAACTTAAAACAATACTCTCATTGATCGTATGTGTTGTTGGGTCATTGAGTCTTGCTATTCTCGTTTCCGGTATTAAGTTCGTGATAAATATTTAATTCTTAGAATAATAACTAGAACCGCAATATGAGCACGCAAAGAAGAGCCTATTTTGGCGAGGCGCGCGGGGCGCGTCATCGTCGGGTGTGGGAGCGTTGATTGGTTGTCCCAGTCGTGTTGTCTTTCTCGCACCAATACGTCAAATACGAGCGCGATTCTACCGATGCGCAGCTATTCTCGTCCAGCGCTAAACATAAATGACGCGCACGATAGACCGTCACCGTAGTGCTCAACTGTAAGCTTATCGAGCTCATAAAAATAATCGTTTAAATTGATTTATAATCGGCGGAGATATTGCGTATAAAAAAGTTCATCCCCAATTTTCCACCCTTGTGGATTGTTTTTTTTTATTATTAAATTTAATGGGACCATCCTTGAGGAACGTCGAAAAAAGATTTGTTCAAATTGGTTCATACTTGGCGGAGTTATCGCGTAAAAAACATACGGGTCGAATTGAGAACCTCCTCCTTTTTGAAGTCGGTTGAAAACGATGTACTGCGTTAGGTAGGTCAGTGTTCAGTTGCAATCGCATTGACGCATATGATGCGTGGGGTTGCCAGCTACAGCGCTAGATTACCCACATTTATTAATTATTGTATTAATTTTAATAATTAAATTAAATTAATGTATGTATATGATTTAACATAGTAATGTCGTTTATAATATAATATTATAGTGTTGTGATTTATAAATTAATTAATAATATCTAATTTATTAATAATAACGGCTTCAAATGAAGTATCTACTATAAAATCATTAATATTAATTACCTATACTTCGTAATTGTTCGCTAACTGTGTTTTGCAACTTCAACCGCGTAAACCTATTTCCTAAATATTTTTAGAATTTCAATTATAATAGTATAATATAGATTTATGTTGCTATTTTGATTTTTATTAGGATACTAAACATGATCAAATTAAGCCGAATTACAAACAAAATTAAAATTTTAGTCAATTAATGTCCCTTCTGTCACGTAACAAGTTGACAATCAAAAAATCGTATTATATATTTTTAATATATTTAGTGGCATATGGCTATACAATACCGAAGCCAGTTGGCGCGCGCGTAGCGGTAGGTCAGTTCACAGTTGCAAGACGCAGCGACACGCATTCGCGGGGTTGCCATACAACGCTCTAAATTGTCCAACATTTATGGTATTTTTATTTTCAACTATCTTAAGCTTATAATAAGTAGGTACTAACTTTATATTTTTTTATCGTGCTGTATTAAAAATTACATTAAAAATTTAGTGTAAGTGTTATTAAAAATGAAATAAACCTTCCATTTGACTAGAAAAAAAATAACGAAAATAGCATTTCATTTATGAATTGACCTTGATCATTCCAACCGTTAACTGGGCGTAAGGCCTAAGGTTTTATGAGGAAGTTTTATAATCTAGAATAATCTTATATCATAAGCCAGATTCAGAACTCGGCCATCAGTAGCGGGAGTTTAGTGCAAGAAATAAAACAATTTAGGAATAAAAATTTATTGAAACCTCAATTACACTCAGTAATTAATTACGCGAAGGACCTACCTACCTACTAAGTTTAAGTTAAACATAACTTAACTAAGTTCTAACTTGGCTATTGACACAATGTTATTGTATTAACTGTTCAAACAACTTAGGTCAAAGTTTTTATATTTGAGAAATCAATTTAAGATATTAAAAAAAATGCATTTTTAAGTCAACTAGCGATCAACCCCATCCTCTTGAGTCACTATCTATTAAACAAAACCGCATGAAAATCGGTTGCGTAGTTTTAAACATTAAAACATAAGGACAGACAGAAGAAAGAAACTTTTTTATACTTATTTTGGGTTTTATTTCTGTTTTTTGTGTATTATTTGTGTTCTATTTAATGTAATTTAAACAAACTATTACATAATATTTGTGTATTTAATATTAAAAAAAAATGTTATTTTTTCAGAATTTATACAACATTTAACTTGATTATGGAAAATCAAGTCACAATGTCCATTTTATTTAAAGAAACCAAAAGTTAAAAAAAACTCTATATTTATCTGAACAAGACTTAGACATAGTCTGTGATGGTACAGTCGCTTACAAAAATATATTAAACACATTGAACATTACACTTCTTAACATCTACACATGACACATTTATTATGTCTTGTCACAACACTTAAGATTTTCTTCAATGTTAATACACTTTTGTTGCCGACTGTACATGACTGTGAATGTTGGTCTATCGGTCTTTTAGTCTATCGCTCAGAAGACCGCCGCCGGCGATGTCTGCGCGGCGAACGAGACCGTCTACTGGACCGTCTTTCGCTGCTGCGACGAGACCTGTTCCAAATAATAAATTTTATTAATATGTTTATGTTAGCATGATATAAAAGATAATTTGGCAGCAAGAAAGGGTTCATAAAGAAATTACGCCTTTAATATCTTAGATTAAAACAAGCGGTACTATTATGAGCACATTAAGCGGCATAATGCTTGACGTTGAATATTTTAACTACAGCAACGCTTCGCATTGTGCGAGAACTCTCAAACTAAAACTAATTCACGTTCGAATTAGCTTCAGCATAATTCGGCATTGTGCGCCATTGAGACGCACTATGCTCTGTAATTGGAAAATGAAGAGTTATAGCTACCATCTACCACCTCATAAAATATGTACTAGAGTCTCTCACCGGCTCCTACTTCTCTTCCTGTCTCTATCCGAAGACCTCTTCCTCTTGGAGCGTTCGTCCTCCGAAGAAGAGTCATCAGACGAATCAGACTTTTTCTTTTTAGTCGACTCTGTTTGGAAAAAAATCTTACTATTAGTCCGGTCAAATAAGATGAAAAAAATTGGGGTAAGGTTACAATAACACCGACCAGGCTGAACATTGGTTTGATCGTTCAATATCCTATTATAAAGGAAATGTGAAAAGTCCTCATCGCTCCGGCACGTGCAAAAATTAAAAAAAAAATGTATGTACGTTTGTTATTCTTACACACAAAACAGCTGGACTGATTTAGTTGAAATTTGGTATATATTTTTATATAGGTATTTTTTTAACTACGCGGGCAGAATCGCGGTGCGCGTCAAGTAAATATAATACCTGCGGCTTTAGTTTCGCGGTCGCGTTGTCGGGACTTGATCAGACGAACTATCTCCATCAGCTCCTTGCGTGCTTCGTTCCGCTCTTCTTCCTGTTAAATAATCAAAGTTAAACATATCTTAATTCAACTAGGACACGTGTTCAGCATTTCGAATTACAAAGCATTGTGCGACATTTCGATTAATGTCAAATTAAAGCGAAACATTTGTTAATTGTCTGTCACTGCACATGTAATTGCACGCGGCAAGCGAAGGAACTTCTTAGGACTTTTGAGAGTGCTCGATATTTGAGTAAATAAGGATGTAGTTTAAACATTTAACATTAAGCATTATGATGCATAATGCTCTAGTGCATAGCTCTAGTGCTATAGTTGGAAAACGCTGATATACTGAAGCGCTGATATACTGAAAACACTGAGATAACGCACTTTTGAATCGTCACGGTATTACAAAACATTTACCACCGGTTCGAAGGCAGTTTCCACAGATAAGAACTGACAAGAAAATCAAACCGAAATTACTGAACTGATTGCAATAAAATTTGTTATACAGACAGTCCCAGACTCTAGAGCCTGAGAAAGGACTAAGGCTACTTTTTAACTGGAAAAACGGTTGTATGGGGAAGATCAAAGTTTAAATTTAAGTCCACGCGCGCGGAGGCAACAACTAGTATATTGGGCTATGAAGAAATTAGAGAGAGAGATATGAAGAAAGAGTTACCTTCTTTTTCTCATCATCAACTTTCTCTTTACTGCCAGACTGCTTCGCTACACGTTCTGGAGATTTGGATCTGAAATTAAAATAGCAAGACATATATGTACTACAAAATCTATTAGGCTGTAATTTTGTACCAAAATATTTG
>JADANM010005714.1:561089-572080 GCA_026213755.1 Eurema hecabe
CAAAAAAATGCAAACAATCATTCATTTTTTTTTTAAACTGACCTTTTCTCAACAGACATTTCCTTTTTGTCAGATCTCTCTCTGGACTTATCTCTCTTCTCTCTTTTCTCTTCAGATTTATCCCTTCCCTTATCCGTTGACCTCTCCCTCTTGTCCCTTGACCTATCCCTTCTCTCCCTCCTATCTCTAGACCTATCCCTTCTATCTCTATCTCTGGACCTATCTCGCCTTTCCCTCTCTTTAGACCTATCCCTCCTGTCCCGTCCATCCCTGGACCTATCTCTTCTCTCCCTGGACCTGTCTCTCTTTCTATCAGTAGACTTCTCTCGAGCCCTTATCGGCGATCTATCCTTAGACCAATCCACCGACTTCTTTCTTTCCACAGATCTATCTTTTACCTCTTTAGATTCAGTTTCTTTTTCTTTGTCATTAGTATTATCTTTATTTGTCTCTCCCTTAGGCTCATCAAAGGATTCATCTTTAGATTTATCTACGGACCTATCTTGAGACCTATCCTTAGTCTCCTCATATTTCCTGCGATTGTTTTTCTCTGTGTTCTCTTTACGTTCCTCTCTTTGGTATGAGCGGTCTCTCTCACTCCTGTATTTGTCTCTCTTTCTATCTTCCCTTGGTCTTTCTTCGTCGCGACGATTGTTTCTGTAAAAATTACAATTAAGTAAGTATATTTATAAGTGAAAAGACCGTTTAGACATTAATATTAAAAATTAATTAACTTGAGTAGATTTACAATTTTATTTACTTTATACTTAAGAACAGTTCTATACACTCATAGAAAGCATCTCAGCATTTGCTGAGACTTAAAACTGTCAATACTTCATTTATTATTATTTATTTCAATATACAATTAACACGGTTATTCACAAGTTAAGCTAATTATAGACATTACATTCATTCATCTCTCTCACTTAACTTTAAGTACTTAAACTCATCTGAAGTGTCATTACCGTCATTCTAATACTACTTAAGCCTTAGGTTAAGCTTACTGTTATTATTATATATTTTTTTTCCTATGTTGTGTATGTGTGTGTTTCTTTTTTTTTGTTTTGTATATGCTGCCTTTCTACTTTCGTGTATTTCTTCGTTAAAGGTTGCTTGGAAGAGATCGCTGCCAAGCGATAAAGTCGCCATTTATATATGTTCTAATGTATCTTCTGTCTCATATATATGTTCAAGTGTATATAAAAAAGTGTATAATAAATAAACTCACCCCTGCTCCTTGTTCCTGCTGAAGGTGCTTCTCAGCAGACTGAACGGGTCGTACTCCCCCTTGTTGTTCAGTGCAGCGGGCTCAGCATTTGCTGGCACGCTGGCTATAGACGGCAGTTTGGGCGCGAACGCCACAGTGGACGAGGGACCGTCTCGTCGACGGAATTCACGAGGCTCGCGGACTTCTTTATCTCTGTTAAATTATAGCATATAATTTTTGATAGTATATCAACTTCCTTTTCTTAAACCTAGATGGCGCTGTTTGTCTTTACATCGCGCTATCGTTTTGTAGTTTCCAGTGTATATTGTTAAGTCATTAATTAAAGATGAGTTCAACAGCAGTGGTGTTCTATTAATATTGTAACGAAATTAATTTTTATATTTTTTCAATCTGGTAGTTAATAATTAAAATAACATCACTGTACTACTATTTTTGGTAATGTGTATTTACAAAGCTACATAGTGTATTTGTCACCGGAAAATAACAAGAACAGCAAATTGCAGCTCATGGTAAATTAATCAACTAACGAATATCCATTCATAAGGTTCTAAATTTTTCGACCAATCACAGAAGAGCTTTTAAATTTATGCTTTTTTAAAATACGGATAATAATACACTGGTCTAATTTTGGTTGATGTTGACAGTTATTCAACCAATCAGGGCGCACATGACTTTTGTTTTTGCTTACTTATTATTTTACGCGTAAGTTCGGTAAATTGATAAATTTGCGAAAATGTGGCCGTAAAATAATACAATTTGTCTCTCGTTTAGAATCCTACGAAGGTTTTATAAATTTCGTAGGAAATTTATAAATTTGCTGTTCTCGTTATTTTCGGGTGACATATTCATACAGTCTGTCTGAGCGTGGTTTATAGAACTCATGTCGATATATCTATCCAAATATTAAAAGATTTTTTTAAATTCAATAAATTCTTTGCCATCCTCAATTTTCACACAAAACAAGTTGTTTTAATTAATATGTATTATACACAACCGATTTTCATGCGTTTTTTTTAAGATAGAGTGATTCAGGAGGAAGCTCTATTTATTTATTTATATTTATTACGTTTTAAAGAAACATATATAAAAAGGAAAATATAGAAGAAGACACATGTAAAAGGCCGGCTAAGACATTTCTTCCAGGCACCCAGGTATAGGATAAAATAAATCTTAATACTATTTCATATTGGAGTACCTTTATAAAATAATAATTAATCTTTACCGTTAGCAAATGTATAAAAATATTGTGATTTTTCAGTATTATGTACAAATTCGTAAAATTATGCTGATTTTTGTGATTCCGTCGAGTTGTTATTTTAACTGTTAATCTATTCTAGCTTGAATTAAAAGAAATAAAAAATACGAGAGGATTAATGTATGAACAAAAAATTCCTACATTGAACATTTGTGGTTAATTATATAACTAATAATTCGAGAACCGTTGTAGCGATCAAAATGATGTTTACATCGTGTGATAGCTCTCCAGACCAAAAACTGGACGACTGATTTATTTGGTTGTAAGTATATTAAAGCGATATTATTTTTATATGCATATAATATTTTATATTTTATTTTTAAGCCAAATAAAATAGAAAATAAATTATAGTTTAAAAAAACTAAAAAACCACGCTTTTATAGCTAATCGAACTAAAAAGTAGAAAATTTGATATTGGGAAACTGTTATTAAATTATTGCATTGTCATCGGCCCTTAATACGTGTGCAAAGTTTCAAATTAATCGAACTTCTGGAAATCGGTCAAATTTATGCTCAAAGATTCCATTACATAGATACAACCCAAGCTAATATAAAGCGTGGTAATGAGAAAATTAAAGTTTATTCGCGAGTACTTATAACTACATATTTTATACTTTATCTGTATAATACAAGCATAAATGCGTGTAAAACCGCGCAGTACGACTAGTTAACTATAATGAGGTGGCTCACTTGTACTGGTCGTGTTTGGGATGCACGCCGAGCGCGCGAGCCAGTATGTCGGCCCTGTTCTCGGTGGGCCGGGCTTCGCGTCGTTCTGCACGTTTCGGGGCTTCGCCCTCCTCTGTGACAAACGTAACAAATTAAACGAAACAAATTAACACATATTTTGAATATTAAATTTTTGAAATTAAAACGATTACAATTTGATTATTTTTTTGTGGTAATTTCGAATTTAAGCAGTGAAATGTAACTGACCATCGTGTTCGACGTCCTCCTCAAAGTCCAAAGCGTTGTAATCTACGCGTTCATCGCGCGACGGCTCTGTGAAAAAACAACATATAAATAAATACTAGTATTCATAGTAATAACTAGCCGTGCCCCGCGGCTTTAGCAGCATTGTTTCCGTACCGGGAACAAACTCAAAGTCAAACAGCTATTATATATATTTATATTCAAGTAGGCTACATATGGTAACACTTTTGAGTTGTCTTGGTATTACAAAACAATTATAAACCACAATTGAACAATACTACAAAGTATCCTATATAATCTATCCGTATGCCAAATTTAAGACCAATCCGTTCAGTTGTTTTTTAATGAATGAGTAACATACATTCATACTCACAAACTTTCACACAGATAATAATATTAATAAGATTTAGGTAAAACTTACCCAAAACCGAATCATCACATTCACCATCTTCTTTATCAGCTAGCACCCTTGGTGGTGTCCGGGATTGTTCTAATAAACAAACAATGATTTTAATATAAAATGATAATATATGATAATAATATATACTTTAAGCTTTAAAGTCTTAAGCATACATAGGGACAGAAGAAAAGAAAGCGACTTGGTTTTATTCTATGTAATGAAGTCTGTCCCTGAATAACCCGTTAAAACTTTTAAACTACGCAATTGTTTTTCTAATGGATAGAGCGATTCAAGAGACAAGTTTATATGTATAATACATGTACTAATGCAATATATATGCCTTAAAGCCGGGGCTGGTCTCTAGTATAAACTAAATTCTAGATAAACGATACATACTAGACGTTTGCTTCTCTACAGGTTTCCTGGAAGCGTCTGGTTCTCGATCCATTTTCACTCTCTCTTCAACTCTCTGAAATATATTCATCTATTGTAAATGTTATAACAATGTATCGCCAAATATGTTGCTGAATACAAAACTTGATAATAGCTGATTTTTTTTTTTATGAAGGCCGGGTATCAATTATCTACTTTTCTGGTTGCATGTGTGCGAGTGAGTATAAGTGTGCTTGTGAGCTATAGAGTGAGTGAGAATAAGTGTGCGTTTGAGTTAGTGACTCAATTATTGAGTGCGGGTGTACGTGAGTTATTGAGTAAGCATGCGTGTGAGTTATTGAGTCAGTTTCAACGACTTTCCAACCGTGTTTGAGTGAATAAGTGTGGGTGTGAGTTATTGAGTAAGTTTAAGTGTGCGTGCGAGCGTGCGGTGTGTGTGTGTGTATGTGCGTGCGTGCGCGCGTGTGTGTATGTGTGTGTGTGTGTGTGTGTGTGTGTGTGTGTGTGCGTGTGTGCACGGACCTCGACGTCGGCGAGCTTGACGATGCGGCGCTGCGCCGGCGCCAGTGCGGCGGCGTCACGGAGCGCGAGCGCGACCGCGACCGCGACGGCGTGCGGTACCGCTGCAATTGATGCACACGTTTTAATACAGTTTTCGCTATATATGTATGGCATAATAATATGTCATTTCAAAACTAACTGCCAAACTTGCGTTTAAGATGAAACATCAAATATCAATATCAATTCGATATTAAATAAAATATTACCTTTGTCAAAAATCAACAATAAAATAAAATTTGAAAAACCGATACTGGAGTCGATTATAACTGCACTCCGATGGAACGATCTTATATATAACAATTGAGATATCAAAACATTTATACACATTTGAAATGTTCTATATCTTAGACTTATTGTTTAAACACAGCTGCATAGGTTAAAATCTTTCCAATGACACTATTAGAAGGATAAAATGTATAATGCAAGTGGTACTTACAAACACGCCCCTCCCTTTGACGATACGTCCACTGCGCGTGTACGCATGCCTTTCTCTCTCGCGATATCTCGGCCTGGAAATTATAATTTATTAATTAATTCATTTATAATTCATTCCTTATATGTAGTTACAATTATTCTAAATTCTAAATTTCCCGGGGCAATACGGTGATCCTCTCTTTTAAGTTGGATCAAACTAGACACGGTGTGCAAAGTTAATTGAAATCAGTTCAGTAGTTTAGGAGTCAATCGCGGACAAACAACGTAACACGTTATTTATAATATATATTAAGATATGTATAGGTGCACACTGATCGTCGAGTTGCTGAAACCAGCTACATATATATGTAATAATATACATATATTATAAGCACTCACCTCTCTCGTTCCCTCCTATCTCCTCTGTCACCCCTGTCCCCTCTATCCCTCTCCTGCTCCCTGCCTCCCCTCATGAGGAACCGGTTGGTGGGGACATCTGGTATTTCGCGGGGATCTATCTTGGAGGTGGTCACCAGGGGATGAGACGGTTCTGGTGTTTGCTCTCCTTCCGACTGCTCGGAATTGTTTCTGTACATATTTATATATTTAGATTTTCTTATTTATGAAAATGATAACAAGCCTTACTAGCATTGCCCTGCGGTTTTACTCGTGTATTTCCCGTTTCCAGAGCAATACCAGGATTTAAAGTATCCTAAGTGTTAATCCAGGGTATCACCTATCTACATATCAAATTTTAACTAAATCGATCCAGCCGTTTTTGCGTGAAAAAATAACAAACATACATCCATACATACATTTTCACAAACTTAAACATTTACAATATTAGTAGGATCAGATAGTAACATAACTGTTGCACTATGGTATATTTATAATCTGTGTCAAAACATATCTTTCTCTTTCCAAACATGCAGGTTTTAAGATTATATGTTCTGTATTATATATAATTTTTTTGCCTGGTATAACTATATTAGTAAGAAGTAGTTGAATTTAATTTTAAAAAGCCTCACCTCTTCTTTTTCTTTTCTTTCTTCTTCTTTTTATCTTTCTTAGATTTCTCAGACTCAGCATCGCTTTCATCTTTGGCCTTCTCTTTCTCTTGCTTACGTTTCTTGCCTAAAAAAACTTAACTGTTTAATAACTGCAACAAAGGGTAATACTACAATAACTACCCCTCTTTGTTTGCCAAGTCATCAACTGCCTTGTATATCGCTCTCTTTTGCACTTACCAGCCTTGAGCCTACACTCTATACTTATCCCTAAGCTGGTTCCAGGACGTAGATGGATCAATAATCGAATATAATGATTTTATTTGTATATTTTGTGAATAATAACACCATACCCTTCCTCCTTTCCTGCCTCACTCTATCTCCTTCGCACTCACCACGTGTCGAGCCTACACCCTATCTCTATCTCTCTCGCACTCACCACGTGTCGAGCCTACACCCTGTCTCTATCTCCCTCGCACTCACCACGCGTCGAGCCTACACCCCATCTGTATCTCGCTCGCACTCACCACGTCGAGCCTACACCCTATCTCTATCTCTCTCGCACTCAGCACGTGTCGAGCCTTCACCCTATCTCCATCTCTCTCGCACTCACCACGTATCTACACCCCGCACTCACCAGGCTTGAGCCGCACGAGCTGGCCGCAGTTGGCGACGGCGACGTCCTGCAGCGGGCGCGCGTTGCGGTCCACCGGCAGCGCCTCCAGCTGCCGCACCAGCGCCGCGCCGCTCACCACGCGACCGAACACTACGTGCACACTGGCAATTGCCAACCCGTTAGATAAACAGTCAACAGACTCATTCACTATGCTCAATCAGACCATGGTGAATGCTTTGATGATAGAATAGTTCAGATATAGTCGAAGTCATAGTTAATATTGATTGAATTTATTAACAAAGAATATGTAAACATTGCAAATTAGATACTGGTTAGACCTTATTGACTTTGGACGACCAGATCATAATTTGATCATAAAGCCGTTGAGATTGAACCTATTAAATATCTATATTATTATGCAATTTCTATTTAGTTACGTCAACCTAATTTAATAAATGCATTTTTATATGACATTACATATCTATATATACTGTTATTTTTTATTATGTGATAAATTAAATGTTTTATGACACCTTTTTTACTAAGAATATATCTTAGAAGCAACCTTTAATTGAACAATATCACTATTGACACTGTCCACTTTATTAGTGACAGTGAGAAACAACTAACTTTAATATGAAATAGTAAAAACAAAATAGTACACTCACTTGTCGAGATGCGGCGCCGGCTGTGTTGTTCTACAACACACAGAACACAAACAATGATAGCAGGCAGCCGCCCAGCCGTCTGCGCGACCTTTACACAACGCATGTTACACACATTATCGGCTATACCCTGTCTAGGATAACCGCCATAACCAGTGTAGTTATTAGAGTCATTTATATTCATTACACACAGCAGTTATGAGGATAATATAGAAAATTTTTTGGGGCTAATGTACATACATTATTGGCTATACCCTGTCTAGGGTAACCGCCATAACCAGTGTAGTTATTAGAGTCATTTACATTCATTAAACATAGCAGTTGTCAAGATAATATAGACAAATTATTGGGCCTAATTTATACACATTATTGTCTATAACCCTGCCCAGGGTAACTGTCATAACCAGTTTAGGTATAATGGTTTATATTCATTACAGACAACAGTTTTCAGGGTATTATAGACAATTTGTTGACACATGTTATCGGCTATACCGTTATATGTAACCAGTAGGTGTTAGAGCTATTTATATTCATTATACATAGCATTTTCCAGGGTAATATAGACAATTCGTTGGGGCTAATTTACACACATTATCGGCTATACCCTGCCCAGGATTGAGTGACATATAATAATAAACATAGAAATCAGTGTTTTCACCATCAAACCTTTTTTGAGTTCTTTAGTTTAACATATTTATGTACATTATCTGTTACACTAAATTGACTTAATAGTAATATGTGAATATGACCATATTTATGATTTAATAGTAATATACGTAATATTTTGGATCACTGCATTTGTTTTATCTGTATTTAAGAAGATATTAATAGTAAGATATACCTTTTATCTGAAAATAAATTGTCTTAAATATTATACCTACTAAAGACCATCTTCATTGCCTAAAATTGGGTGGTTATATTAATATGTTTGTCCTCTCAATTAAATTTTTAAGTGGCTCCAATCCTGAAGATCACTTGGCTAAGTTCAAATTCAATAACCTATATTATAATAGTTAATAATATACACAATTCATTTTTAAAATACAACTAGTAATTAGTTTTATATGACCATAAAACTTTCTAGCTGTACTAACAGAATCTGACCTCTTACAATATCTATGTAAATAAAAATGAATTGTTGTTCGTTAGTCTGATTAAAACTCCAGAACGGCTGGGCCAAAGAGCTGATTTTGGTTTTAAAATGTTTTTTCTATTTCCCATACAAAAGCTTATTGAAGCAGTACGAAGCCTACCGGGTCAGCTAGTAGATAATAAAAATCAGCAAATTGTATTAGCAAAATATTATGCATAAATCATATTTTTCTCATCTCGTCTTATCGTCAATTTAAAATTTTAAAATTTAATATCTAACATCTCTCTCAGTGGATTATGAAGAAATTCCTTATTATTTTAATGATTACATGCTTTCACTTAGCCGAGCCATCTTTAGTATTGGTGCCAACATCTCACCAGACCCAACTCACATAAAGAACTGTGATCCGTTGGTGTCCTTCCCTCTGTTGGCCATGGACAGTAGGAACGGACTGTCATGGTTCAACTCGAATGTTTCATCTGCAAGCATTAAAGTAATTAAATAAAAAATATCATGATATATGATCACTAGCTTAAAATTTATAAGTTATATTTTTCATTAACACACATTGTTATTAGAAATACTATTTTTTTTTTTGTGGGAAGACGATCTTGACGCACTCCTGATGGTAAGAGAAACGCCAGCCCATAGCCAATGCAGTACTACACAGAACATTGCTCTAAAGCAAATATTGGACAGGGGTGTACATGTTATTCTAATATAAAGCAATTTTACCATAAAATTCTACTTTATAGAGTTAACTACATATATCATGACACACTATAAATCCAAACAGTAGTAATTGTGAAAAGTCATAATAAACATACATCCTTATAATTATTTGCTATGAGCTTGAGGGAAATTAGGAAAACAGGGTTGGGATTAATTGGATTTAAAATTTTACTCAATACTAAAATTATTACCTTCAAAAGTGCCTCCGTAGATGGATTCCCCTCCAGTACCATTAGCATTGGTGAAATCACCACCTTGTATCATAAAGTCTTTAACAACTCGATGGAACACCATACCCTGCAAGTTTTATAACATATATTAATCTATACTTGTCTATATAACAAGCTTATTATCCACAATCTTCCGTGGTAAATATTAATGAGTTGTTTCTTCCCCCTTTAAACCTAAACTACAAATCTGTTATATAGCACATATTTAAGTTATTTAATTTAATTTCATATCTAATCGTCCAAATAATAGAAGGATCACTTGTTTTACACATTATAAACTTAAGAGGAAATGAGATAAAATACAAAATACTAACCTTATACGTTAGCGGTTTACCAGTGTTTTTCCCAACGCCTTTATCACCAGCACATAAAGCGCGGAAGTTTTCACATGTCTTCGGAGCGACATCATTGAACAACTCAAACACAATACGGCCTGATGGAAGACCACCTATCGATATGTCCATGAAGACACGATCTCTTGGGGGTTTATCGTCACCGTCCACAGTCATCTTTACTAAAGTTGTTTCGTGAATTACGATGAATACGTTAATAGACACCCAAACCAATTATACTAAATTGATATATAGAGAAAAATCTGTGAAGACTAGAACATAATATACCAATAAAACGTGCTATAATTCCACTGATAAAGTTACTAGTTGGCTGTTGGTACTTGGTAGCGATAGGCAAAAACGCAATTTTAAACGTCAATTCAATAAAATATTAGTTGACACGATGATGCTCAAACAAGAGAAAACGTTTATGATCTATGGTTGTGCTGTAGAAGAAAAACTTTGTGAATTGATGAAATGGAAATTATTATTTTTAAAAGGTTGAAATATACAAATTTAGTCTGTCAATTTAATAATTGTCATATTTCAGAGTTATTATCATAATTACGGATACGAGTTCAGAACAAAGCAATTCTATAAAAATTGCATAGATTTTAATGAAATTCCACTAATTTTATATATCTATATATGAATTTTTTGAGTCTATAAATTGTTATGAAATAAATTTGTAGTTTATGAAAATAAAACATCAATCGACGACGTTCGACATCGAAAAAGTAAGAACGACGCCGAAAAGAATATCGAAGCGTCTGTTTGTTACACAAAAATTAAACTTTTTATACAATATTTAACACTCCATTAGACTTTAAAATACGTGTAGTTAATAGTTCGTAGCGATATTAGTTGCAATATCGTAAAAATGCTGGGCTCAGGTGACGGCGGCCACATTATTAAACTGCGTGGATTACCTTTCTCCACGACTGTTGATGATGTATTGGATTTCTTGAGCGGTGTTAATGTTTTAAACGATAAAGAAGGTATAAAATTTAAATTCATATTCGTTATAATAAATTAATTCTTAGAAAGTAACCAAACGTATAATTATTTTAGGGGTGCATTTAACCGAGGTACGTCCTGGACGCCCGTCAGGAGAATGTTTTGTGGAAGTAGA
>JADANM010005714.1:640843-670721 GCA_026213755.1 Eurema hecabe
GTTTTGTTATGCAAATGTCGGACACACAGATATTTATATGTATATATGTGTATGTCTGTATGTATACGAGATGAACTATTTCGATTTGCAATGCGATTTTATTACGTCTATGTGCTTGGTTAATTGTAAGATACAAAATAATTATTTCCTTTAGGAATAGATTGTTAAAAATAAATGTTACCAGTTAGGTATATTTCACTTTTTTCCGAAAAGGGTTCATAAACAGCATATTTAAATAATCCAAATTTTTCTTTCTTACTGTTTTAACAAAATCCTTAAAACATATAAAGCAAAACATTACCAGCATAAAATAATTGCCATTTACTAACCACTCAATAGATGTTCCATCAGTGCATACAGCTATAAAAAAAACATTACAAACTTACCTCTTTTATTGATTTGCTCATATTACGTTTAATAAACATAAATTCCAAAGTTAAAATCTGATTACTTTCCCGCCAACCGGCGTCGGTTGCGCAACACTACTCACAGAATCCCGTTCCGCGCGCATTCCAGGCCCGCCATCTTTAAACTATAACACGCATCGGCACATCACTCGCTTCTCCTTTGTCTCTGGTTATCAATAAGCGCACTCAGATTATGAAATTATTACGTCAATGTCAATTATAAGTCAATGACATTTTGTTTTTTTTTGCGGTAAAGATTTTGGAGGTTTTTGGAACTTTTCAATTGTTGCATTAATGTATAATATTCGTATTTATTTCCGTAACTAGGCGTGGAATTAGAAAAAATGATTGTGTAGGATACCTAAATTTATGAAGGATGATAATATTTGCAATTAACTATAAGTTTATTTGTCTTTCAAAATTAGCGAATTAAAACAAAATCAATTTTATATTTGCTTTGCTTTTGCTTTATTAATTGATTTGCTTGCAATAATTGGTTACTTTATATTCCCGAAGCTACAAACTCCTTACAGCGTATACCCAAAAACATTTTAAAACAAATAGTATCTCTATAAAACAAGATAATGTAAATCATTGGCATTATATTCATATCTTAGTGTAGCGAATCCAGAATTTAGTTCACAAACTATGACGGTTGAACGGACATACCGTAGTTTTTCTTTTTTGGGTTTAATGCTTCTAAAAATCTTGTTCAAACTCGTCTTGTGGTCGTTCAAAGATATGGCTTAATGACCCTCGTATTTTGTTTTAAAAACGATGAATGGGTCCCGACTTCTTAGAATTGTTTAGGTTGGGTCAATAATAAAGTAAAAAGCATTGATATTATTGATGCAACGAGCGGTGTGTCCCAGTTGTGATGAGATTATTTAAATATTAGGTATAAGGTTTATTCATAGGGTATATAACCTGAATTCTTTATTTAGAATATTTAAACTGTTCCTTAAAAAAATATAGAAACATTTTTGTTTTTGAGTTTATGGCTGACATTCAGATGTATTAAAATAAGTAGTTCATTTAATATTTAATATACCCAAATCTATATCTATAAAAATATCTTCGCCCATCTCAATTTGTGGATCTTTAATCAGTCTAAACGTCAACAAAAGAAAAGGGCAACCTAGCCCTACCCTTGGTCAGCTAGTCATAAATCTGTCGTTTTTCTCCTCTTCTGTGACGAATGTGTCAGGGAATGCCTGGATCGAACGATCAATGTTCCCGGCTTCTCTCCGGGATTCCCATCCTTCATCATAGGGTTTTCCGGTACTCCAGACACCTTCCGCCCCTCGCTTAGCTAATTTGACGCTTGTCTGCGCATTTATGAAACCCTTTCCCCTAATTCACGATTTGCTTAACGGGTACTACTTGTTAATGAGACCGCATAAATTTTGTGCCGTGTTTGGGCCACTTTGTTTAAGTTATTCGCTGTTACTGCTTTTAATTACAGCTTAATTTGATAAATAAGTTGTGTAAGTTGGGTGGCGCTATCGTTGTGATAGTTATGGGAAAAGGCACGATTTGTTGGTGGTTATTATTTATTGTAGAACTGTCAAAAGTTGTTACAGCGTGGATATATAGCATAGAGAATATATTCCACCATGATCTTTTTAAAAAAAACCTGGACCAGTAGCACCACCGACTGACCATTAGATCCCAATTGTTGTTGAGAACTTCTATGTCTGCTAACTGACGAATAATAATCATAAATGTGATTCAGAACTTGGCGTTTTAGTAGCCGATGCGACACGTAAATAATATCACTTTTATTTTAAAGCGTACAAGAAAAAAAAAAGTTTACCTGTATGTAAAGTATTCTGCAGATCCACGGACTTAAACACTTAAAAAACAAGTCAAAAAGCTTAAGATATTTTATAATGTTGAATGTGTTAATATCACCAGAAATTTTAACCACAAAATTGTTGAGTTAATTAAAGTCTCACCAAGTCTGCCAAATGTTTTCGTGGTCGTACTGACCCCTTATTAACCGAAACCTCACTAAAAGCGAGATACAAAGACTAATTGATCCAGTATCGGAACCTCAGATAGCTCATGAATGGATCAGGGTTTCCACCGACATTCCGGTGTCGAGTTCTCACGTGTCCAGGGACCGTTGACGAGATAACCGTACCGGGGTAAAGTGCTGAGTGGTGATAAAGGCTTCCATTAGCGTTATCGGAGTTATCAAGGCGCCGGCGCCGGGCCGGACCGCTCGAATGACTTCCAATTAGGGCCCGAGTGTATTTGTTATAAATATTTGGATCGCGTGGACTTGTAAGTAAGGGGTTTTAAAGTGATTTGCTTGTTAGTCCATCGGTTTCATTCATGGAGTTCCCCTGCTTCTGGTATAGTAAGATAAAAAGTATTCTATGTCGGAATGCAAGCCCAAATACCTATCTTGGAAGATTAGGTGGCTTCCTCAGTGTTAGAGTGCACGGAGGTACAATATTGGTGGCTCTAATTTCCATCCAACCATCTCCTCCTATAGACTACAGACAGTATCAATTAGAGAATGTCCCACTGACAAAAGGGGCTCAAATATAATGGTTTAGTAAGATATTATAAGTAAAATGAATACGTGGCTGATCTATAATAGTGTCCAAAAAGGAAGCACATAGCATTGTGGATCGGAACGTCGGTTATTTCGGTCGCTAGCTGTTTATTTGAAGTAGTAACTGACTCAGTGAGTGCATACACTTTGTAAAATAAGTCAATGGTATCATCTGTTTATATTAAACTTTAATATATGTTTATTGTAATGGATTAGGTTATATTAAATGACATTTGGCGATTTATTTTTTTTAGGGTAATCCTCTACAACATAACAAGCTTTAAAAACTATATTTTCTTAACATTAGAAGGGTAGGGTTAGCTCAATTTAATTTTGGGTAATTATACATTTTTTCGAGTAATTCTATAGGATACAAGTTGTATCAGAATGAAATAGGCTACTTTTTATTTTACGTTATTTATTTGATGGATTCAATGCGAGCGAAGCCGTGGGTAAAAGTAATCTAGTCAAACAAATATGTTCTCATGACCATCCATTACTCGGGAAAGGTTAGTTTTATGTGGTTTAGTAAGTAAATGAATATTTAATAGTGATTGTAATATCTAATGAATAAACATTGCGGCCTCCCGTGACGAGTCAATGAGCTTTCAACTCTGCTGTGTGAAGCTCTACGGAATTTGGGCTTTTTGAAACTACAACTGACTACAAGAGTTGTTGAACATATTTTAAATAAAGCTTCATAGCATATCCATTTTACCGCAATATTTTGTTTACTATTATTGATTAAGTAATGAGATTTTCCATTTTGAATGTTTTAATATAATTTTGTGATCGTATTGAAAGAGAGTAAAAGAAAGAACATTTAAACATTTATTGCAAGCCACATTTTCCATACATTTCAACTCGAGATGACAATAAATAAATGAAGACAGTTAGAGAAGATATTATAATGATGCTCTGCTACAAGGATGAGGAAGGTTTATATTGTAGCTGCTAACTTTGTATGAACATCTCCAAGGGGACTCTAAAAAACTCCTTTTTATGAATTCGGCTACAAAGGCTAACAATTATAGAGGCCAATAATAAAATAAAAAGTTTATATTAAAAAGAATGTGGGCATAATTTTGGGACTTAATAATAATTCCATATAATATATAATAGAAAAATAATATGGTGTTAAAGTAACATAAACCGCGGTCCAAAGCTAGTATCCGATAAAGCAGAGCGCATGTTTTATTATTGAAAACAATGTAGCCACGTGTAAGTGTTTAGGAATAATTTCCTCTCGATATTATTGTAACGAGAAATTTCAAATAATTCACACTCGCTTCACGCGGGAATGTATATTTCCTGTTATACAATTTGTTATACTTGCGTTGTTTATAATATTGTTCATTAAATATATAACATATATTTAAAGTAAATATGTTTTTTTTGTTTGTCTCTGTTTGTTTCAAAGAATGAAACATTGACAAGACAAATTCCAATTTCACAGGCTTACTGGCTAAAGTTATAGAGCGAAATCGGAGGGCGTGATTTAGTCTTGCCAGAAAGCCGGGAAATCCGGAAATGCTCAGGAATATTGTTTTGTTCCATGTCCTATTTATTACATATTTCTTTTTACTCCGGGACCATGAATTTTATTACTATCTCATGATCACGAAATAAAAAGTTACTTCAGTATACCCAAAAAATAATTAATATATCTAGATAAATCATATATTGTTAAGTTAATAAAAAACACGTATGTTTTCGGGTCTAAGGGTTTTCGATAAGATACAGTCTATTGACAAACGAACAGACAGCGGAATCTACTCTACCCTTTAGGCATTAATGACGAAAACAAAACATCGCCATATTAAATCTCAAAGCTAAGCGCGCGCCCGCGCAGGTGTCGGCGTGATGTCACCCGAGACCTGCCTAACTAGTTATGTGTAGTTATCGGTTTTTTTACCGGTTGTCTAGCCTGTGGCCTGTGCTATCTTGACATTAGATTCCAAAATGGCGGCGAAGATGGCGCTGCTGTATGAATGAATTTTGCGCACCAATAATATAATTATTAATTAGTTTTAATTCGCGGTTGCAAACGTGCGAAATATTTTTAATAATAATTATAATAATGATATCTTTCAACCGAATATATGATTGTTATTTATTATAATATTTAACCAACTGTCATTTAAACTAGTATAATTTAAAAAAAAATATTGTCAAAATCATAGTCAAACTAATTTATGTTTATTCGACTAAGTTACAGATTAAAGGTTAAAATTACAGGTCATGTTTATACATAAACATGTAAATAGAATATAGGATATTTGTCTGTCTGTTTGAATATAGTTTGATAAAGTTTTGATATTGTTTCAGAAAAAGGCGAGAACACACAAGATGCACGGAGGACTGACCACGAGCGGCTGGGGACTGGCTCGCTGGCTACTGACGGTGAAGGTCAGTTATATACTTACTTACGCACTTACTGTGTGTCCAATAACTTATGTCGGAATATTGAAACGCTATTCAAATTTTTATTTCACCTCAAATCGGACCGATTTGATAGTTCACCTTACAAATCTGTCAAAATTACTAGACTTGAGGCGTGCTTAAATTGCGTTTGAGTATTTGACCCTTACTTACTTAATAACTTAAGAACAGTTTTCGCTCAATGTTCATAACAGCAAGTTAGAGAATTAATATTAAAGTAATTCGAAATAAAGTTGCCTACGATTAATTGTAATATGCCTATATGTTTTTAATGTACGTCATGTTGGCGACCCCCTTATAAATAAACAAATAAATTATTGTATGTAATGTTACGGAATACAAGCCCGATAATGTTGCTGCTATAAGAAATTTACCCTACAAATGTGGAAAAATTGAAATCTACGAAAAACATACGAATTTTAATGCGACGCACTGCTGCAAAGATCTATGAAGTAAGACAAAATTGTCTAAGTTGAAATGCCTTCACTTTGCGTGTTCATACTAACTTACGCGTGTTTGCGTTTCTCGTTGTTATTATATGGTATAGAAATATGATTAAAAGCTAAGAAAAGCCTTGGTAGGTCGTCGACCGCGCAATTGTGCTAATTGAACATCTATCGGTCTCATTGAAACTTAATACAGCGCTATACACAGACGGACAGCGCACAAACATCGTGTGTATGTGTAGGACTAGTCGCGCCTTGGGACTTTACTCGCGTGTCTGTTTCCATGGCAACACAATAGGTTAATCCTGGTGAAAGGGTCCCATGTCGTTTATTTAGAATCTAATCTCGGTGCATAATAAATTTTACTCTTTTTTATTCAGTAGTTTTTGCAAGAAAGTTTAACAAACATACATACATACTACATACAACTTCGCATCTATAGTTTATACTAATATATGAATGAAACTGAAGAGTTTGTTTGTAAGAACGCGTTAATATCGGAAACTACGGGGTTGAATTGAGAAATTATTTTTGTAATGGATAGTCCATTTATCCTGGTATAAAGCAAACGTCTGGCTGCGACAGATAGGTGCCAAAGCATCAGTGAAAATTGTTGCAAAAACGGGAAGAATTATTCACATTAGTGGGCTTCCTATGCGTGCTGTTGACGAAACCCAAAAAATATGTATAAGATAATCATTCCTCTTTAAATTATCTAAAAAAGTCTGCGACAGTACATGTCTATCTTCTAAGATTAACTCACTATTACCCTTTTTATGTTAATCAAAATTTTACGTACAAGATAATAACCAAACCTAAAATTTATGATATCATTAACTTCTTTAAAGTATGACCTTCCTTTAGTAGTTTTCTGTTAGTTTCTAATCATACTAAATAGAAATCCACGAGGAGGAAGTCACAAGCAGAAGTTAGTTGTATAAAAAAGTAAGGATTGACAAAGTAGGCTTTCTAGAAAGTACTGTAGCACGAAGGATGGTAGGTGCCAGGTGGTGGCGCCGACTAGACGCCGATCGATCGTCAAGGTTACTGGCGTGGTACCTATTTTTACTTGCCGTTTAGGTAACCGAAATCTTCAATTTCGACTTCACTTTGTATGTCTTCAATCAGTCCCTTTCTAGAGTATCTATCCCTTTTAACTTGTCTATAATGTTTTAAGACGTCTCCATAAATGGGCCATTTAACATTAAAGGATTTTTTCAATTTGAACCAGTAGTTCCCAAGGTTAGCGTTTCCAAACAAACCCTTTACCATGACAGTATTAGTAATGACTTAATAAACATTTTTCTTATTCAAAATATAACAGTTTTCATTAGAAATCAAGGCTCACAAAATGGCGGACATTAATTAGTTCAGTCCAGTGACATCACTCGCTGACAGATCTCTGAGCCAAGTGGACGATATATGATGTAACATCAGCTAATATTGTGTCAGAGGACTTAGTGTTGAGCTTCCGGACTTATTACAATACTACGGATTAAAGAATTAATTTTTATGATAAGCGACCTTTGTAATCATCAGATAAATAGATCTGTTTTTATTTCGGAAAATTAAGTATATGTATAGCATTTTTAGGAAGTGAAGGGAAATACTCAAACATACAGATTTGTATGGCAACTGCAAGTGTCAAATCGCACCGATTTGAGTTGTACTTAAATTTGAGTAGCGTTTCAGTATTCCGGCATTAGCAAAAAAGGGAAGGAAAATGTATGGAATGGAATTCGACCCTAATGAGATGTCATTACTTCACGCTGATCTTTTCTTAGTGGGTAGTACCGACAGGCTAATGCCATGGCTTTAACCTATATAACTAATAAAAGCATTTCTTTCCAGAACGTCAGAGCTGGGAGTCCGAATGGTGCAGGCTGGCGTACTGGGAGTTACAGCAGCGGGTGGGTCGTCAGTTCGGGGTGAGGGTTCGTGCGGTCGACGTGTTCGGAGGCGGCGCGTGCGGCGCCGGCAGGCACGGCTTGTGTCTTGATGCTCTGGCCTGCGAATCACAGCTCGAACAGGTAAGAAAGACGAAGCTTAGCTTCACTACGTAGTATAAAACAATGTCGCTTTTTCAGTCCCTATGTATGATTAGTTCTTTAGAAATACGAGATGGATTATGATACGAATTACAGCACGAACAGCTAGCTCGAAGCTTCATTGCATAGTATAACAGAAAGTCGCTCATTGACTGTCCCTGTGTATGCCTAGGCCTATGATACTAAAGATGAGTGATTCAAGAGGAATTTTAAATGTATAAAACATGCGTTAAATATTTTTGCGAAACTGGGGTAGGTCGCTAGTTACTTTTATAAAGCATCTCGAATTTCCTTTAGTTAACTATTAAGTGGTTGGACGAGACTTCGTTTACGCTATACCTCTTATTCTCAGCTTAGGAAAATTCTCATACTTCAAAGAACAATCTTAAAGAAGAATTATCCAACTCGTTTCAGCATGCACTTTACCAACATATTTAGAGACTTAGAAACATAGGCTTAATAAATAATAAGTTAATTTTGAGTCTCCAAGCGTCGCAATGCCAAGCGTAAATTGTCCTTATAAGAATTGAACTGAGTTATAAACACGATAAACATTCTCAACACAACATTGCATATACATACGTATGATTGATTATAATTGATTTGGCCAGTTCGCCGATAACCTTTCCGAGATACGACGCTTGTGCTAACAATTATTTATATTATTATTTCTATCGTTCGCGCCATTTATATTTAACGAACAATCGGATATATTAAAAGCAAAAAAAATGTCATATAACACAGAGGAATTAATAGATCGTTTTCCTTTCAATTTCAAATTGTATTATCTGGTATGAAGGAAGCGTATACGAGTAATGTTATGGCATCTTACTGGCGAGTGACGTAATATGGCACGTCAAATAATTATGTTTGCCGTATTTCTTACTCTTAGTTTACATTAACTCACGAAAATATAGCTTTATTAAAGTATATTTATCATCTTTCCAGGTGCGGAAGATCCGTGCGAAAATCGGGTTGGGGGTCACTCTGTCCCTCGAATCTGACGGAGTCTGGCTTTACAACCGCAGCCAGGAACCGGTGTTCGTCAGCTCGCCAGCTCTGGACGCTGCAGCAGCTAAAGCACTACTCGTATGGAGGGTGGCCCCGGGCCATTGCCTCTGTATATTCGACCCCAGCTCCCCACCACCAGCGATATCCCTCCCACACGTGGGCCCCGTCGACCCCAGGTCGGTCAGGATATCGTTCGCGAAGGGTTGGGGCCCCAAGTACTCGAGGCGAGACGTTACAGCCTGCCCCTGCTGGCTAGAGGTCCTCCTGGCCCCTCCCAGCTGACGAAACTCTAGTGAAGTGAAGTGAAGTGAAATGGACAAACAGACTATTGAATTTGCATTTCTGATATGGTGTGTAGACCTAAGGAGAACAATATTTGAGGTTAGAAAGTGTCCTCTAAAAAGTAGCAAAAGTGTTGTCAGTATAGAAAAGTTTTATTGAAAATTAGTCTTTTAAATCATTTAAAAATTTTCGCTTATATAAAGGTATGTTCTTGCACACTCAAAAAAAATTGTTTCGACACTTATTTTGACCATAAAAGATTGCACTCCTTAGACCTTACCCCATCTCCGCCCAGTGGCTACGGTTGTATATGGCAATATTTATTTTTATTGTAAATATAGTATGTAGATATTTTGATACAGACGCTTCTAACCTGGCAATGTTGTTAGTAAATTATATAAAATGTTGCAATCATAAAAATTATATTATATAGCCAGAATGTAATACTAATTTGTATAGACCTCTGCTTTAAACGCGAGACTGTATATAAATGTTATTTGTACATTAAATATTTGTAATTATTTATAATTATATGCCTTATTTTAGTTAATAATTATAGTTTAAGGTTCAGTTACATACTACAATTGTACCAGGAGTGAGTTGCTCATGGTTTCCAAAACAAACCATGACTGTTTTTATAAAAAAAACCATGAACCATGATTTTACAATTTTGGTTTTAACATTTTTAAATTTATATTGACGTTAATAAATAAAATACTTTTGAAAATTTATAAAAGAGACAATTCAGTAATTCTAAACATTTAAAACTCGACTACCTGGTACAATTGTAGTTGTCATTTTTGTACAAAACATATAATATAGTGATTTTGTATTGACATGGCACTGGCTGTGTAATGACGCATTTCGAAGAACTATCTCAATAAACGGGAACTCAATTCCCAAAAATTACCAAGCTTCTCAAAGATCTGTCAACATTACACATAATTGTTCAGAGGAGTAAATGTTGTGCCTTGCGTTGTATTCATAATTATTGTAAAACAAATAGGGTATAACTGTCAATTCCACTGGCCTAGTAAGTTAATTATAGAGAAATAACTCGAATTTAAAGAGTGCTTAGATGAAGCGAGCAACTTGACAATAAGATGTATTCTAGTCTTTAATCGGCTTGCTTTGTCTTGGTTATGGCCAGTCTATGATTTAATTGTCTTTGGTAAACTAAACTTTATTTATTTATGAAAAATCAGAATTGGTTTTAAGTGTTGCATCACATTTTGACTTTATAGCTCCGATTATTATTAAAAATATATTGTTATTTTATAAAATTTGTAAGATAAAATCAATTTATTGTTTATTTTGAAGTTTTTTTGACCTTTTGAGGGAAATCAATTTATATACACCGGATATTTAAATACTATTAATATAATTATTAATTTTGATAAAAGCTGCACGCTGTGCCATTGTAATGTTAATAATAGGAGCTATTTTAGTTATTTTATTATATATAATGTAAAATATTGTTTTATTCACATTAAACCTGTTTAGTCATTACCTTAGACTGAAGAAGCGCCTTAAAAAACGTATTTTCTAACAATGTATAATATAGTGATTTTACAAAACCGATGTACCTTTGTATTTATTAATGTCTTTGAATACTCATATTATTTGTCAAAACTGGTTCCGTTGTTTTATCAACAATATATAAAATTAATATTGAAGAAAAATATATATGTCTATTAACTATTTCTACATAGAAGCATTTCTGGCTCCTGTTCACGCTCAGGCAATATCTTCTTTAAAATAAGAGCCTCAAATTCCCTAAGATTGTGTTAATAAAAAGAAATATAAAAATAATACAATTTTAATTAAAATAAACAGCGGAACACAAGAGTTTCGCAGATAAAAAATGACTGACTATAAAGCATAATTCGAAACTTGAAACAGGTAAATAATATTTAAAATGTTGCAATTGTACTTATTTAGATTATGTATACATTGTTGAAAATATGTATGTGCAATACTCGGCTACAGATAGTGGACATCGACGTTTAAAAGAGATCATCTTATTACAGATTTATATAGCGTTATCTCTTTCACTCGGTAGAACTGTCAAATTTCAATTAGGTGACAAATGACAGGTGTCAAATAGACGGTCTCTTACTAAATGTCGATGTAAATTATTTCTCGCTGGATACTGTAATGGTTCTTTTAATTCGCTGTTTGTTAAGCGTGAGTCTGACTGAGATGGATGAATTAGGATACGATACAATATAAATAAAGAGAAGAATATTTTTACTTTAGCACTTTTATTTCAAACACACCTTTACATATATATAAAATGTTTAAGACTTCTATAATGAAACACATCGTTACTTTATCAATAACTTAAATAATATTACACAAAACTAGAGGAGCCACTAACTGACTTTTCTTGGAATCGGATATAATACATTTATTTATATGGCAAACACATTGACTAAGAATAACCTTTATACATACATACTATCAACTATGATACTACGTACATGCGTAGTAATAATTAATTTAAAATTGCCTTCAAATATTTTTGGCCATATCTTAACCTTACAATGAAATATATATCACAGTAAAAAAAGCTTAGGTGTTATTCCAACTTCTTCAGTGTCGTATTTGGTACGAAAAAACACCAAACCCCCAATCCGGAAAAAGAGATAAGATTTATCACCTAAATTTCGAATTATTAAGACGTCCAGAAAGTCGAAGAAAACAAAAAGAAAAACGGTATGAGCAAAATAGCAATTTGATCCCTTGTAATTTCTTAAATTGTGTGTATTTCATTTGGCATTGCGAGCCCCAAGAAGTGAGTAAGATAGAAAAAAATTAACTTTTAACATTATTGATGAACTAAACATCGCCATCTAGGGATGCAATTGTGAACTATTTACTAAATAAAGTGTTTTGTAAACTGTCATAGTTTTTATAAATTCTACTAGAGAGCGTTATTATCAAAATATTGTTCAACTACTAGAGGGCGCTGTAATAAAAAATGTTTACCCAATAAAACTGCAGCTATGGTGAAAAAAGGCGGCAAGCAGCCGTAGTCGATGAGCGCGGGAAATGTGACAGTTCCAGTGATTGTTCCTAGCCTTCCGCTCATTAAGAATGTTGCCATTGCCATCACTCTATGAAAATATGACATTTTATTTGTATATATTTAATTTACGTTAACCGTTACATGCGACTAATTTTAAGTCAGGTATAGTAGGTTTAAGAAATTTCAATAAAGGCTAATAAGGGCTTCTATCTTTATATCGTGGTACTGTGGTACATTCAAAGTCAAAGTCAAAAGTTCTTGTGTTTTATAGATCAGTGTTTCACGTTGTCTGGAAGAGATCACTGTAGTGATAAGATCGCATATTGTACTGTTTATATTTCTCTTGCCTGTCTGTCTATTATGTTATTTATTTTACTTCGGTGTACAATCAAGAGTTTTATTATTATTTTACTAGCGACGGATCGCTAGTTGCCCACACATACACACACACAAACTAAACACTTTATTTGCCCCGGCTTCGCTGTATTATGCATGTGATAAATTGACATGTAAGCTGTCCTATCTTTTAATTTAAAATCGGTTCGTTAGGAGTCAATTGCGGACAAAGAACGTGAGACGTAATCTATACATCTATATTCTATACATATAATAAAAACGTAACGAGTCGCTGTCTGTATATGGAAGATATATGAGAAAAAATATTATGGGAGACCTTTATTAACGCAATAGATTTTTGGAATTTTTGTCTGTTTGTTTGTGCAAGCTAATCTCAGAAACGGCTATTCCTATCTATCTTTTCAATGATATATTGTGGTAAGCTTAACTTAACATTTAGTCTTTAATTCATGTTAATCGGTTGATAAATAAAAAAGTTATGTTTAAAGAATCACGTTAAACTTGCTGAACGTTTGTTGGCGCGTGTTAGGCATTTTAAAAATGCTGCCCAAAGTCACTTTTCTACGCGGGCGAAGTCGCTGGCACAGCTAGTTTATATATAAATGTAAAGATTATTATTACTGGCTACCTCAAGGATGTGGGGAACAGGTCCACGGTGATGCTGGACAGCGCGGCGCCGCTGAGCGAGGTGAGCGCCAGCGCGGCGGTGACGAGCGCCACGACGGCGCCGGCGCCGCGCCCCAGCGTCGGCAGCAGCGCGATCACCACCGCGCTCAGTATGCTGCACACTCCTGTTACTAGCTTCTTGCCGCATCTTTAGAAATAGGACTTGATTAGATGGTACGAGTAGGAATGGTGCCGGTTAAGTTATATCAAACTGAAATTATAATAGCGGTTAATTTGGGATATTAATATTGAAGAAAATGAGTTGTGATTCTATAAAAGTTTTACCCGTAATTATGCACTTAAACTGTTTTTATCCGATAAAATAGTTTCTCATAGGTTTAAAGATTTAAGCAAACATAGATACAGAACAGACAGAAGAAAGCGACTGTTTTCTACTATCTATTAATATTATATTAAATAGATGTGTTATAATTGCCAAATGTTGAAGATGCAGAAACACCCTAATTAGGAACTTCTTACCTTTACGTGATTGGTGACCGGTCTTATGTTTATTTGCATTTACGTGCAACTGTCTAAACTAACAATCTCTTTTTTTCTTGTTGATTTTAAGATTTATCTGTTTTCTATTGTGGTGTACTCGTAACAACATTTAAAAATTCTATGTGAGCTACCGCTGTTTTGGGGAACACTTTTTGCGGTTGATTTGTAAGTGTATAACATATCTATAAAGTATAATATCATTGGAAATCATAATCCAATATACCTATTAATCAAAGCGCTTCCTATTCCATACGTCAGCACCGACCCGGCACCAACGATAGCGCTCTGCAGGTACGTGAGCATGTCCGTCTGGATCGGCTGGCAGCCCTCGACCGCCGGCGCGGGCGCAAGCGCAGAGCATAGGTCCTCCCCACCAGACCCTATCATGGCTGCGAGTTGAGGATACCACAGCCGAAGCGTGTTGGAACTGAAATCAAGAACAATTTTAAGCAACAGGAATAAATTCAAACATTTGTCTTCAACATTTAAAAGAATCAAGAAAAGCCATTTGCCCATTGATATTTGAGTTTATAGTAGGAAGTGAATATCTTAAACGTTCTTAGATATGATTCTGTGTAGCAATAGCATCAGAACTTTAGCATGCTTTCCAGACTAAGAAAGTATAAAAAACTTGTGACCTGAATATCTACGTCTACTTCAGAGAAGAAGTGGTTACGTCAGAATCTTACAAAACCCATAGTGTTTCTGGAAGCACTGTGGACTCACGGACCTAAGATTCATTCCGCGAGTGGGAAGACATCCTACCTTTTTAAGAGCATTGTATGTCAAGGTACCCGAACATGCAGCCGACGTGCGTGGCGCAGATGAGCAGAAGGTACCCGCCATAGGGAGCCCTGAACAGAGGCGTCATCTGACCACCGCCCGCCTTGAGGGCGGCGAAGCCAGTAGCTTGCATCTCAGATCTCTCTGCCACTAGTTTTTTAACCTGGAAGTTATTAATTCATTTGTATCCTTTACAGGTAACACTGGATTTCCTATCCCTTATAATAGCTGTTACATTTCTTTATAATTTGGTGTGTTAATGCTTGAACCAACATACCGGATAACTATCAGCAGATTTTCCAGTATTCAGGGTATAAATCTTTCTAAAAATATCCAAAGCCTCTTCATTGCGTCCCCTGGACATGAGAAACTTGGGACTCTCTGGCAGGAAGAAGAATGCAACTCCCGAGAGTAACGGCGCGAACGCTGTCGCTAGAAGGAACAGGTTCCAGGAATGGATCACTGGAAATTTAAATCAAATAATTTAATATAACTTGTTGGAGATACATACAGGTTTACATGCAGATAAGGTGCAGTTAAAGAGTAGTTAGTTTACTCCCCAATAAACCTCATAGAATGTAAGCAACAAAAAATTCTATAGAAATTTACACAGCCTTTCCAGCAGGCTACCAATTTCTAAGAGAACATTATTGTCACTTAAAGGCATAACATTCTAAATACCGCTTCATTACATCATTATATATTGAAAGCAAGACCATTGAATACTTTCTGAATATTCTTCATTATTACAGTGCTAAGTACTCATAACACATTCACAAAGCTCATAGTTTTTCGTATTTTATTGTTGACGTTTGTTTATTGCTTACTTATTATTTTACGTGTAACGTTGTTCGGTAAATTGATAAATTTGCGAAAATGTGGCCGTAAAATAATACAATTTATCTCTCATTTAGAATCCTAGGAAGGTTTATAAATTTCCTAGGAAATTTATAAATTTGTTGTTCTTGTTAATTTCCGGTGACATACATAATATAAACATAGAATGAGTTTCTACCAAACATCTCTCCAAAGGGTTTGAACAGCCAGTCCTTGGTGAGTATAGCCCAGGCCAGAAGCGGCAGCGTGGTGTTGGCGATGGTGTAGAACAGGCTGGACAAGAGGATCACCCTGGCTCGCAGCTCCGTGCGGTGGAGCTCCGCTATGTACGAGATTAGGACTGCGAATGGTCCGTTAAACCTGTGTTTTTGGGTAATATTTGTATGACGGCAATGTTTTACTTTACAATATAAGAAGTATGTCACTGGAAGTCATTGGATGTCATCGCCAGCCCAATCACGCTATTATATCCAAAGGTATTTTTAAATTCGTTCAAAGAAACTGTCAAACATAGGTGATGGTTTGAAAAATAATTAATTTAAATTTATGAAAACTAATCTTTAGTTAGCCAAGGTATTGCGCTGGAAACTAAACCGTTAATCTAGTCTCCATACAAAAATATCCTAATAACGCGAAGTACCTTACAATATAAGAAATGCATAAATAATATATCTACCTTTTAATGATTTTAACACCTAATTATTATTTCTAAGCGGAGTTCTTCGTGCCATGCTTACGCTATGGACTATGTTTTGGATACAAACATAACAAAACATCCAATCCAATAAGGCTACTTCCAAGTTACTCACAGGAATCCACTAGCGAATCTGGTGATGAGCAGCATGGTGAAGTTCTGGCTCATGGCCGCCGTCATCTCCACCAGCCCGGAGCAGAAGAATCCCCACACTAGGATCTTCCTTCTCCCCAGGGTGTCGGACAGGAACCCCCAAAGCATGGCTGATGCTATCATGCCTGGAGTTTGAGATGATAATATAGTTTAAAATATAGGTAATATTTTGCAGCTAATCCTAAAAAGGTGACTACTAAAAACCAGTGCTTCAGGTGTGAGACCGAAATTTTACTGAGTAGTCGCCATTTGCCTATTCATATATTTTAATATTAGTTCAGAGATTATCTTAGTTTATTCTAAATATGATTATATGTGGCAATACAAGACCTTTTACATTTATTTATAATTTTCTAAAACAACAGATAACTGATCGGCTATGTCCATCGGTCTCATTCGTTTAAACTTGATAAAGTTTTATTTTTATTACATAGAACTCAGGTTAATTTTCTATTTATTTATTTATCTTATTTTAGAAACGCGAACATGGCGTACATTCGTTCAACGATTACCACTAAAAAAAATATATTTATATAAAGCAATAGAATGCAGCCACACTTATAGGCGTCCACGACATGCACACACATTTATAAAAAAAAAAACTAGCGAAACCGTGCCCACTTCGATGGGCATAATGTTAATTCCATTTGGAACAGTAATAAAAAAAATCATAATTGGTACAGTAGGACGAGAGATGATGCCTTTGACTTGACTCAGAAGTCATAAACATTACTTCTTTGTAATATAACTACGAAAGATACAAATAATAAGCTTGTTTAACTCTTAAGAAAAATTACTACTACGAGTACATACGCAAACCCCCTTTATGTAAGACTTGGAAAGATATTATGCAACATCTATGTAACGTAATAACGAAAATATCACCAGTTCGGTCTGTTTGTCTAAACGGCTCTTATCTTCATTCAATTTACATTCTGAAACAATTGCGTCACTCGGGTTTTTGTTATTTCTTGCGTAGTTTAAGTTACATAGTTACTATTACTAATACTATAAATGGTTATTTAGTGAGTTTATTTATGCATATTGCTTTTTTATTAAGTCTGAAAGTAATGGAAGGTTTTATAAACCAATAGTAAAATATCTATTTGTTAACAGCTCTAAGCCCTAAATATTTTTTTCAATAATAAAATGATAACTTTACGCATAATAAATTTAGAGATCCCGCAAGTAAGAGTTAAAAAAAATATAACCAAATATGCCGTATTCAATTCAAGGCATAAATTTTATCTCATCCATACTAATAATATAAATGCGAAAGTAACTCTGTCTGTCCGTCTGTCTTTCCAACACGCTAAAACTACTGAACCGATTAGAACGAAATTTGGTACACTGATGGTCTAGAGCCTGAGAAAGAACATAGGCTACTTTTTAACTGGAAAAAAGAGGTTAAAAGGGGGAGAAGGGGGGTGTCAAAGTTTTTACGAAAGTCCACACGGACGGAGTCGCGGGCAGCAGCTAGTAAATTCATAAAGCCCTTTAGCCTATGCATTTCGATAATTGTTTCCAATTAACTGTTATTGACGCGTTATACATTCAAATCTGTTCAGTTATTTAGCCACTGTTATGTAAGATATAAACATATACATATTGCCAAAATCTATACTATTAGTAAAAATTGGTTTACGGTACATCGAGTGTTGCTATTCTTGCCTAGCCGTGAAACTTTATAGAACAAAGATTTCTTATTCCATTAGTTGTTCTTATTTTTATGTTGCGGTAAGGATATTTATTTTTTCTTTAAAACACTTTAAATTTTAACACTTATATCATTAGCTTTGTATAATCTACTATAAGATAACTTTTTTAACGCGTAGTTCTAGTTACCTGGAAGATATCGCTTCCTAGCGATAAGGCCGCCAATTGGCTCGATTAATCTCTTTGTATGTGTATTTATGTTCTGAGTGTATTTTATTTACTATTTGTTAATTAAATCCTACCTCCATAAGTAATGGCATTAACAGTTCCCATATCTAAAAGCTTCAGTCCCATGTCGCACTGCGCCCTGGTGAAGATGTATGATGCTGCACTGGTCACGGAGACGGCGCTCCAGAAGGCTGGCAGGGTGCACAGCATCAGACCCACGTTGAACCACCCATAGCCTGTTCCTGCGATGGCTTCTTCGAAGTCTGAAGGTGGTTCTGGAAAGAGGAGACTAGATATGAAAGAAATGGAATCCTGGAAATATTTAAAACTATCCACGTCGTTTACCCGCATATATGTATGTGTCACGGGGAAAATAACAAGAGCAGCAAATTTATAAATTTCCTAGGAAACTTATAAACCTTCGTAAGATTCTAAACGGGAGATAAATTGCATTATTTTACGACCACATTTTCGGAAATTTATCAATTTGCAACGTCTCGTGGTAAATTTATCAACTAACGAATATCCTTTCCTAGGAAATTTATAATTTTTGGTGTTCTTGTTATTTTCCGATGACATATTACTACATATTAGTATTATACACATAAACCTTCCTTTTGAATCACTTTATCCGACAAAAAACACATGAAAAACGGCTGCGTAGCTTTAAAAATTTTGGCATACATAACACACAAAAGAAAGCGACGTTCTTTTATACCGTTATGATGATTAAAGGTTAACGAAATCTATAATAAACCAAATTTTCCCTTTTAAAAGGCCTTTACCCAATGTCGATGTAAAAATAGCGTCGTAGAAATGGGAGTGATAATTGGCCGTCGTCCAGCGCCCCAAGTAGAGCGTAATGAGATGGTGACCGCGCTATAAAACTGAAATAAGTCTGGGAATGTGCTGACGCCAATATCTAACGCGATATCAACCGAACAGATAATTGTAAGGTGTTTATAGACTGACTAGATGACCCGACGCGACTTCGTTCACGCTGTATCTATCCTACCTATCCTCAGCTTAGATTTTTTTATACAAATGTTCCTTCCCGCTACCTAAAAAGCTTCCCGTTCCCGAAGGAATTTTGTAATATCCTGTTGCAACGAAACTTTAAGTTTACTAAGGTACCTGCATGCCAAATTTCAAGCGTCTAACTTGAGTGGTTTAGATTTTTCATACAAAAGGATTTTCCCGCTAATTCCTGTTCGTGTGGGAATTTCGGGAAATCCTTTCATAGTGCATCTTTACGGTACCTAAGCTACGTCCCTTCCAAATTTCAAGGGCCTACGTTTAGCCGTTTAGACGGCGCTGAATATGTCAGTCAGTTTCTCCTTTTTTATACATAAAAAATAGAGTATATACCTAGATATACGCTGCAGTTTCATCCGTATAAATTCCTGGTTTTTTAAGTGGAGTCATTGAAAGAAAGAAAGAAACTTTTCTTACAGAGTATACTACACATAAACCGCATCAAAATCTGTTGTGTAGTTTTAAAGATTTAAACATATAAATAGCTATATAGGGACCTAGAAAGCGAAGCTTTGTTTTATACTATGTAGTATGTAGTGATGACAAAATATTTATCCACGTGTGACGTAACGAAGTAAATATTTATTTAATAAGAAAAACTAACATTTAATCGTCTGTTAATTGATGTCTTTACTGTACTTCCGCGTCGTCAGGTTTTTTTTCAGGATTTTTCCAATCAATACATAGCATAGAACAACATAGTCGTTTCTCTAAGTAAGCTTAAATAATTTCAACTAAGTAATCTTAATCGAGTTTTCTTAAAAATAAATTCATTTAAGGAACGTTTTTCATATATAATGTCAATATAATATTCATTCATATATATATTTTTTATTACCTTTGGTTCAATAAAGAACAAAACAAACAGAGAAAGACAATCAAATAAAGCCTCCACATGTTAATGGCAAAGTTATGCCTATAAGCAACTTATTCCTGACAACCAAATGTACGAAATTACAAATTAATTTAACAAGGAGGGTCGCTAATCTTATCAATACATATATTAAAAACGTAACGAATCGCTGTCTGTACATCTAGAGTTTGTTTGTTTGTTTGTTTGAACGCGCTAATCTCAGGAACTACTGGTTGGAATTGAAAAATTATTTTTTTATTAAATAGACATTTATCGAGGAAGGCTTTAGGCTACATAACATCACGCTGCGACTAATAGGAGCGAAGAAATAATAAAAAAAGTAATCTACGAGGACGAAGTCGCGAGCAACGGCTAGTATTTTTTATATTATGAAATTAATGTCTATAATTAGCGTAACTGGTGAATAACCGTGTTCATTATGTATTAAAATAAATAAATAAATAATACCCGAAATAACATACCTTGGGCCAATTTCTCCAAGTTGCTGGAAGACAGTCCGGTCACTTTAAACAGATGGTCATGGGATATCTCTTCCGCCACCCTGGCCCCCTCCAGATCGGTTTTCGCGACCATTTTGTCACACTTCCTACTCCATCGCACCAGTAGCTAATGAAAATATCACTATCCAAACCGCTATATATTTTATCACCAAAGTTTGCAAAGGATTTACGTGTTTGTCATACAAACAGCATCTCTGTATTCCTCCATTCGTATCATAATCAAACATAGGTTATTTTCAAAATATATACGAGTAATAGACTATAGGAAGTTCGGTGGAATGTTTGCAATTCATTTTGTTGAATCAATGACGGTACACGGTAGGTTGTTTAGGTTATTTTTAATTTCTAGATGCGCGTTTAAAAGGAAAAGACGTTTGTATGAGTCATGTTGAGGCTTTGAAAGGTTCAAATCTGAATTGGTTTAACACTTAGGTATGGCTGAAACATTTTTTAGATATTTGCGTTTGATCGGTAAGGGACGCTGCTATCTACGTTAAAGCACGTTTGCCTAGACGAAACCTTAAAATTCTTAAAGAAATGATAACATTTTTGTTTTTGTTAATATTGCGAATTGAAAGTTGTGTGTAGGTTGCTTGAGACATTCTGTAATGAGAAAAATCGATAATTAAAGGATTTAGAATATTATTTTGAATTTGAAACACACAAATAGTTAATTACGTATTAATATTAATTAATTTATATTAACTTATGTATGTGTATATATAATTGTTTTGTTAATAAATAATTATATATCTATTATAACGATTCCTTCCACAGGTAAATTAATTTAATTATAAATATGTTATAGTGTAATTATTTGAAATCATTATATATTATCTATTTATGCCAGCGTCACGCGACAAACGTGACAGGTGTATCATATGATACATATGTGTATATGTATATTTATAAATTTGTTTGTCACTTTACATGCAAACATAGTAAGTGTAATGAATGATGAAATTTTAGCTAATTATTAAAAGTTAGTTAATATAGTACAGTCCATGATATTTTTTAATAGATACAGCAAGCATCAAAGTTGATGAAAAAATTCAATTTTTCCAACTCCAACAGATTCTATGATGAACTAGCAACCAGCCCCGGCTTCGCTTGCTTATAATACTATTGATCACACTGCACACGGTGTGCAAATTAAATTAAAAATCGGTTCAGTAGTTTGGGAGTCACAGTCAGACGGCATAGGTTGTTATGTTTATTTAAAAGAGCATCTATCTGATTTTTTGCCGGTTGTGCTCTGTAGAAACTGCCTTCCGAACAAGTAGTATACTTAATTTTTTTGTCTAACACCATGACGATTCAAAAGTGTTACTAAATGTACCTAACCTAGTAGAATTAACAGATATTATACTTTAACTTTGACTTTGACATTGTCATTGTTAAGATCATTAGCATAAATCATCTACGGATATTAGACTTTAATTTTGACTTTGACATTGACATTGTTAAGATCATTAGCATAAATCATCTTAAGCATAATATATGAGGATCCCCAGGTGACCCGTCCTAAATCTCACTCATAAACATATCTTGACCGCCAACCTCACCTGATAATAGGCCATTCACCTTTCTCCTACGCAAGTAACACGAGAGCAACGCCTCCAATTATCCGATCAATTAAACAATTTGTCAACAGACCCATTGTTTATTCATATTTTCGTTTTAATTCTTTTATCTACCTCGTTATCACAACTCTGTTGCAGTTAAATTTTAATTAATTATATATTAAATTGATTGAAATTTAGTAAATAGTTATGCAATGTTCTTCGTATTAATAAATATATTGAGTATTTTTAATAGAACCTGTGTCTATTGATTACTTAAATGACAAATGGCTCCAAGGAGCTTTTCGGAACGTTTCCTGCTGCTGAATTCCGCCATAGCATTTCACGTCACAGGCTGCTATACCATCCGGAGTACTTTAAGACAGCTCGTATTTTTCTTGTAGATTCTTAATACCGTACTATTTTTACGTTTATATATAACTAGCTTTTGCCTGCGACTCCATCGTGTCCCCGTCAACCTTTTTTTCCAGTTAAAAAGTAGCCCATGTCCTATCTTAGGTACTAGACTATCTTTGTTCCAAATTTAATTACAATCGGCCCTGTAGTTTAGTAAAGCGTTAAAGATATACAGACAGACAAGGATATTTTCGCATGTATAATATTAGTATGGATGGGTTGCAGTTGGCAGATATTTTGTTTATTTGTTTGATATATCTGAATTTTGACACTTAAAAATAGTGGTTTTAAGTGTTTTTTCTTTTCGTAAAATAATAAAAACGTCTGATAGATTCCCAGATTCCATACATGAATATATAAAATAAGTAAAACAAATAAAAATATTCAAAATAGATCTATTTTGAGACGTGCTATCTGTAAACACAATTTCTGAGCTTAGACTTTGTACTGGCGCTGCTTCGAAACTGTCATGCGAGCAAAGTCCATCCAGGGTTGGCACTTGGCAGTAACACAGATGTTTCAGTACTCGCGACTGTTCTGCATCGCGCTTGTGATATTGGTTGAGGATTAGCATTAATACTACGCCTTGGTATATCTAATTTGAGCATTCTCATATGAAAAAATGGGTTTATTTGTTTATTACTGGTATTCCATACTCGCTAGGATTGCTTGGTCAAAATAAAGGAAATAAAAAATTTTAAAAAAAGAGTTACAGTTTTAATGTCAAAACAAAATGCCTTTAAATTTAAAACCTTTGAGTAATACTATTAAACTTTAAGGGGTAATCTCGGGAACCACTGAACCGATTTTAAAAAGATTCCGAAAAGGATGATTACCATTATGCCTAACGAACTGGGCACGGGTCAGCTAGTAAATTATAAAGGACATCTTAAGTCGACTCACCTTAACAGTTTGCAATAAATATTTCGACAATTCAATTAATAAATAGCTTACGTTACACACAAAATCCATTCATCATTCCAAACTTTCGCTTTTGTAAAATAAGTGTGACATAAATAATATTAAGTCTCTGGCAGCCCTATTGAGGAATCCATACGAGTGTTGATTGCAAAGGAAGAGTTTCAGAGCGACGCTTTTATAGCATTTGAATTAATAATAAAGTAACCTATTGTTGTGCCTTGCGAACTTGAGAACTAAATTTTTATATGTTTTTTTTGCGAGATTACTGGGCTCATGTGTCTTAACATCTGATGACTCAAAGGAGCGTCGGTGTAGTGCACCCTGCCCGGAGTTGGGCTTTATAGCAAAGTTCCGGGTAGCACTGCATTGGCTATGGGCTGGCGTTACTCTTACCATCAGGAGTGCGTCCAGCTCGTCTCCCCTCTTCGTATTATAAAAAAAAAATACTAATATTATAGACAAGCGCTCCTTGGTCTTAAATAAATATTTATTTTTTTAAACGCCCGACAGACAGACAGACACGTCAAACTTATCAACGTAGTTGTTTTTTGTGATGTACAAGTCATAACCTTTTATTTGATACCCCACTTGAGCATATTTGCAGACATTCAGTTTTTCTTCCCCACTTTAACATGTCTTTAAACACTCGCCCGTAAGACACATGTAATTAAAAAAAAACTGAATTGAAATCGGTTCATTCATTCGGGAGCTATGATGCCACAAACTGACAGACAGACACGACAAAATTATAACACCCTTCTTTTTGGGTCGGGGGTAAATCAAACATTGTTTTGAATCACTCTATCTATGAAAATCCGTATGAAAATCGGATGCCTAGTTTTATATATCTAAGAATACCTAAGAAAAGACAAGAAAAATCGACTTTGCTTTAAACTATGAAATGATTAGAGATGTTCCAAATTGAAACAACCAAATCTAATACGTTATTGGATCTAGTTTTGGTACAATATAGATACAAGGTACAAAGTAAATAGTGTCCGATGGGGAATGTAATCAGGGCACGAGCAAGGTCACAGGTCTCGTCAGCTCACCGGACCACACCCTGGCTTTCAGGGTCAAGGAGCTTTAGGGTCGATTTTACTATACCGCTCTTAGTCAAACATATCTTTATTGAACTAGACTACATATAGTAACAGTTGAATCGTCATGATATCACAAAACATTAGTGTCTAATTAGTAAAATTATATTATTATACAGTATTGTTTTTAATAATAAAACGATTACTAATTGAAATTTAAATTAAAAACTATCTGTTTAAAAGTTAAAACTATGAATATCTACAGTCCCCACACTAGGATACTATGCGTTGTGGCTGGTTTCTTCTTGGTTATTTTCGAATTGAATCTAGACTAATAATTGGGATGACAACTTAAAAATATAATGTTAATTAAATAGATTAATGGCAACTATTAGATACGTATATTTTACTTTTCATGTCGAATGACGTCACACCAATGCTCGTTTTCTACTAAGGTGTGACGCAATTAGCCCCGTAACTTTAATGCGCTAACCAGCTTGAAACTGATAGTTGCTCTTCCCTACTTAGTATAAAACAAAGTCGCTTTCTCTATCCCTATATCCTATTTATCTTTAAATCTTTAAAACTACGCAACCGATTCTAATGCGGTTTTTTTAATGAGTGATTCAAGAGGAAGGTGCATAATATATGCGAGTGAAGTCAGGGCGGGTTGCTAGTTCAATATACATAAACAACAATATTAAATTGATCTAGCTATTAAAGCATGGAAGTTTCTCAATGGAAATAATATAGTATCAAGGCTTCTAGCGAGGTTGTATAAATCAAGTGAAATTTATTGTAATTCTTCCTTAAAGGACACTTATGAGTTATAATAAATCAATCGCTATATTTGATATTCTGAACTATACCAATTGATGCCGGTCCGTCTCTGTAGAAACTGCCTTCCGAACCGGTGGTAAATGTTTTGTAATACCGTGACGATTCAGGTGTTCCTATATGTGGCTTAGTTGAATAAATATACTTTTGACTTTGACTTTGATGTCAGGAAATTAGGTTCTTGTACGTTAAACTCCCTGTTGGAGTCTATGTTCCCCGATACCTACAGCCTGGGGATCTTTAAGTGGAGAGTGAGCAAGTACCTCACAGGTACGCGCGCTCCATCTTAGACCACAACCTCACTTAACATCAGGTGAGTTATGGTCAAGCGCTAACCTGTTTTCGTTAAAAAAAAGGAAAGTAATATACCGCCTGTATAAAAAAAATTAATGTATGCATTGTGTTGCAACACATGTGTCCGATCCTGAAGGGTAATAAAAAAAAATAAAAATGCAATGAAGTTTTTAAGATTATGTTTCTATTAAAAAAAATTACACAAATTCAAGGAAATTCACAAATGATGGCAACTTACGTACGGTTTGTAGACTCTATAGAGTATAGACCCTATAGCTAGCAGAGCACGTGAACGCGAGACAGTGTTGCCATGTATTGCAATTTTACTTTTTTGTTTGGAAAAAATAATTATGTTATTTTTTCAAAGCAATAGCAAAATAAGGACCTACTGCCGGTATATAGTAGGAAGTTTTCGGATCGGACACCTGTTTTATACTGTATATGTAAAATATTTATATATAAAAGAGATAGATTTATATGTAAAAGATCTGCAGAAAATTGAAACAGAAGATAGTCCCCAAGATCATAGCTTAGTGCATGTGACTTTACCCGACGAAGATTTCTGTCAATGTTTTTTAATTGCTGTATTTTTAATTTTATGGTATCTTCGCTTTAATTATATGAATTAAAAAAGAAGGTACCTTACTATATTATAAGCATAGGTCAACAAAATGTATTTTATTTATTTATTTATTTAAAAAATGTCCTGCCACATAATACATATTTGACATTCAATAATTACATACAATGAAAACAATATTCTACTATGTATTAAAATTTCGGCAAACATAACATTTTATATTCAATTAAATAAAACTAAATACATACAAAAATTATTTAATTGAATTGTATCGTATTAAATTTTATTGTAATTATACGTAATTAGAACACTTGAAAAAGTTAATGAAATGTCTATTTCTATCGATAACAGTGAACATTACTAGATGCTTCTTTTAGTGTTGTATTACTTTGTTTTCAAGCGAATGTCATTGTGATCCGACAGCCGAGTTTCAGTCAAAATACGCGTGCTCCAAATGATCAAAACACTACGTATGTAGCACTAGGGATGTGCTTACAATTTACGTTGAAAAAATATCGATTTTTTTTATTATATGGCTTACAATTCGCTATTGATAATTGGGTATTATACGAGTGTATGGGTGTTTGGGAAAATGTGTTTTTAATTAAATAATTGCCTTCATTTTTAGCGATTTTAGAATAGTTCTTCACAAATCTGTATCGATAAATAATTATAAATATGTAGTAAGAAGACGGGGCAAATGGTGAAAATATAAATTATGTATTAGTTCAGTGATTATAAAAATAAACTTGAAGTACCTGCTTAAATCAACAGAACGTATTACGTACTTATAGATGTTATGTGTAATAGAGTACAGTATAATTCTTATAAATAATATGTATAACAAACTAAAGTGTGATTCAACTGTGAAAAGCGCCATCTATGGTTTAATGGTGGAATTGAGTTTTCATACTTTCCAATTAATTAGCAAATACTCGTAATAAAACTATTTTAAGTTATTCATACTATAATATAAATAAAATATTCACAAATCGAGATAGTAATTGTCCTTTGAAATTAAACAATATCTTTATTGCATTGAATTTATTTCCTATAATTTACATTGTTCAGTTGAAATATGCAAATTTTCTTGTTTATGGCACAATTAAATGTGAAAAAACTGTACTAAGGCGAGCCGATCAAGCGATCAACGATTGTCATTGAGAATAAGGTTATGACTAGCGGCGCCCCGCGGACTTACTTGCGTTACTTTAACCTACTATTTTAGCGTAGATATTATAGCGGGATGGCGAAGAAAACGTGATAATTCTTTAAATGTTTTATTTGGGGTGCACACTATGATTATAATAAACATATTAAAATTATGACAATCTCAATTACCTACTTACTTAATCGTACACATTTGTAGTACGTACTAAACTGGACTAAAGGCTATGTAGTGAAAAAAATGATCGAGCTATGCTGTTAGGCTCAATTGGGTTGGCTGGAATAAGTAGGAACCATACTCAAAACAGAAAATCGGCGTCCATTATTGCTATGTAACTGGGAACACCAGAGGCCCATTTCTTCCTTTTCCCTTTTGTCAGAAATCCTACCTTCTACCCCATTTTTAAAGGTTGCAATTTCACGAGGAACTTAACTAAACCATAACATAACCAAACCTTACCTATGGGAGAAAGTGGTCACACCACCATAAGGCGTTACCTCGCTCACTTGCTCACCATCATATAAAAAATAATTTTCCAAATCGATCAAATATTATCAAAGCATATTCAATCCGTACAAACGAACAAATCCTACCAATTTCCAATAATTTGTATAGAAAAACATTATGCCACAATTTTCAGGCGGAAAATATTTTAAATGCCTTATTATCCGCCGTCATTATAATAGATATTTAATTGTTTTGATACTACAGCATTGTAATGCTTTTCTTCAACGGATATGATAGGGAATTTGACATCCTGCGGCCCTTTATTACACATTCTTGACTAGCTCTGCGACATGGGTTTATTTACACAACGATATTGATTATGTATGAGTTATGATGACCGCTTGGCGCAGTGGTAGCACAACTGCTTTCTTTGCGAAGGGTCGTAGGTTCGATCCCCATACCGGAAAAATATATTTGTAATTTAAAGTTGTATTTTTCTGTGGTCTGGGTGTTGCTATGTATTGTGTAATTTATTCGTTATCTAGTTGCCATAATCGAGCTTCTGCTTAGCTTTGAACTAGATGGCTGTGTATAAATGTCCTGAAAATATAAAAATAAAATATTATTATTTCTTTGAGCAAGTAATACTAAACTAGGTATTCTATAGCCTTACCTTAGTTCGAGACTTATTATTATTAGAAGCAACTGAATCAAAAGCCCATTACAATAACGAAATGGCACGCAGTTTAACTACACATTTCATTAAGAAGAAGACGTTTAATTTTAATGGCAACCGGCCAATCCCTTCTGCGAATTGTTTCACAATAAGAAATTGTATTTTCATATATACATTTCAGCTGGTAATTATATGATTGTCCTTTAATTACCTATTTTTTTCTTGACTCGCATAACTTATTTATTAATTCTTTATTACATGTATTAACACAACAATATACAATAAAAAAACTAGTGAAATACTGACACATGAAAATGGCGGCCTTATGCCTGTAAGCCATTGGCCAACTTACCTAGAATTAGCTTCAAAATGCGACGTTCTCAAATAAATTACGACGACTTAGAGTCCTCAAAAACATGAACATTACCCTAAAAGGAGTTAAGAAGTCCGTTCCAAGTAAAACAATAACTAACTGTTATTAAGTATGACTTTGTGCAAAGCAAATTTATTTTTAGTTTTTCAGTTTGAAGTCGGTTTATTTTTGTTTAAAAATTATTCTATTAAACCTTGACAACTCATTGGCGGCGTTCATAACATTTCAATGTTTAAGCTAATTTCTAATTGTTCTCTTCCTATTAAACAAGCTCAATAAACCTGTATAATGTTAAAAACATAATTTTAATAATCAACCAATTCTAAATAAACTTTTCCTTCATCTAGTATAATTTACTTTTCTCACGAAAATGATAACTGAAGATTCTAGAAAATTCGAGGACTCGATTATCGATATTAAGCACGTCGATTCCCATTGATTAAACGAATCGATATTATTAGCTCGTATCGATAGCTCGAGCGTAGTTTCTGTAGACTGTTGACTGTTTGTAATTCAGGGCGAATCGCGATCTTGACTTCAGTATCAGTACTCGACGAGCCGTTGTCAATTGTCGTCGTCATAAATGCCGCCGAAACGACGGTTTCGCGTCAAACTGAAGTAATACGTATTAAAAAATTCAAAAAGCTAACAAATGGGATAAAAACTTTAAATAGTTTAGAAACTGTGACGCGAGTGGTTTATAAAATTGTGATTTTATTTGATTATTGTGTGATATTAGTTTAAGTGATAAGTAATATGGAAGAACAAGCAGGTAAGGTTTTTTATAGCTTATTAATTAGACGCAATTGTTTACTTTTGTCGAGAAATTAAATGTTAAAGAATTTTTTGGGGAAAGTTTTCGTATAGATATCTTGATACTTGTTTTGTTTATTTAGGAATAATTTTAAGTTGTTTTACTTCGTAGTATTTTATAAACGACACTTTTGTTAATCGTAAAGCATTGGCGATTTTTTTTAATTTTCTTCTAATAATAAATTGTTTTTTTATTTTATTTCTTATTTCTCTCATATAAATGTTGAAGTTTA
>JADANM010005714.1:712110-749233 GCA_026213755.1 Eurema hecabe
GCATAATGTTGAGTGTTTCAACTACAGTAATGCTTCGCACAATCGAGCACTCGAATTTTAAAGTTCACGTTCCAATTAGCTTCAGCATAATTCGGCAATGTGCGCCACTTGAGCGCTTTGCTCTGTAATTGAAAGACTGAGTATTCCTCTGGTGTCCAGTGATGATGCTGATGAGCTCGGGGCTGGCGGCGCTGGGCCTGACGCTGGTGCGGTCGTCGCTGGAGAACCTGCTGCTGTCGTGCGTCTTCGAGGCCATCGTCAGCTGCACTGAAGCCGTGCTCTTCTGCGTCATTTGCGAGATCTTCCCCACTAAAGTCGCGTGAGTATCCCACTATACGACTACTACTGCTATAGATGGTAACATCAATTTAATATTGATTAATGTATGTTTTGTTTCCCTAGACTAGTTATATCCGCAAAAAAAATTACCGTGTGTTATTGTAACAATTATGGCTGGATTTTTTTAATTAACAATAAAGTAACTGCTTCCAAAGGACAGTACCTAGTCTGAAAAATGATGTCGCTTTGCAAAACATGCTGAGCCATGCGTCATGATGACCACGACCACTTCGACAACACGACGAAGAAGATAATTGCGTACTAGTTGTGCCTCACGGTGTTACACGCGGTTTAATAGGAAAATAGTCTATTTTCCCACAATAAAACGTAGTTTAGTTTTAATCTAGAGTGTCAGATCCAATTCCATGAATTTCATATCAAATTTGATGTAAATCGTACAGCAAAACACTAGCCCCAGTAAGTTGCGATGGGTATAATTGAGGTTAAATAGTTTTAATTAAATTAACGTCAATATAACATCTTATTGAGGGCGCATCTAATAAAACGTTTCAAGAATTAAAAGCAAGTTTTCTTCATCATCGTGTATCTTAAAGGTGTAGCTACCAAGAGCAACATTTAATGGTCCTTCGAGCCGGATTGGAAAAATTTATCTATGGATGTTGCAATTTTGGTTATTGAAGCGTCTCAGTTTGACGACTTTTATCGATAGAAATGTTTTGGAGCTATCCCGGTACAGTTCCGGAAACGGTAACAATGCGGGTCTAACTTCGGGGTACGGCTAGGTTGAAAAAAGTGCTTTGTACGTATGTACCTGTGTACGTGTGTATGTACCTATGGTCGTGTATATGTATAGTACGCGTCACGAATCTTTAGCGCTGAACGAAACCTGCGCAGAAATCAAAAATAAAGTATCGAGGGGCCGTCGCGGCGCGCGGGGCGCGTGATCGTCGGGTGCGCGAGCGTTGATTGGTTGTCCCAGTCGTGTTGTCTTTGAGCACCAATACGTCAATTACGAGCGCGATTCTACCGATGCGCTATTCTCGTCCAGCGCGACCTATATGTATGTATGTCGGTGTGTGCGCAGCGCGACGGCGATGGCGGTGACGGTGACGTGCGGGCGCGTGGGCGCCATCGTGGGCAACGTGGCCTTCGGCGCGCTCGTGGACCAGCACTGCGTCGTGCCCATCTACATGTTCGGCTCGCTGCTCATCAGTGAGTCTACCCACACTCGACCCCTCTTACCAACCCCGCTTTTATATCAACCCCCCCTTTATTTAATGAAACAAGTATTTTAAAAGATCCCCCATATTCTAACCCCCCTTTTAACCCCACGTTATAACCCTACTTTTTTAACCGACTTCAAAAAAGGAGGAAGGTTTCTCAATTCGACTACACTTTTTATCAACCCTCTTTATAAAACCTTATTTATTTTAACCCTCCCCCCTCTTATATTCCCCCTTATTTTAAACCCTAATTTACTGACCATTCTTGATCATATTTTTAATAACCTAAAATTTTGTAAAAACTATTTCTTCTATTATTGCAGCGAGCGGCTTGCTTTGCATAATCCTACCGAAGAGCACGCGGCCCGAGCGGCCGCACTGATCTACAAATATAATTTATATTACTATTGTATATTATTATTAATTAATATTATTAAATTAGCCAATGTAAGCACCAGTGCTGTGTTATTTCTCTTTCCCTCTTACCCATAAGTAGTATAGCTTGCCTTTTCTCAGGGAAAACCTCGAAAATATGGAAATATGTTCCCGAATCCGTCTTATTTCTTTGTTGGTAACTCAAGGTCATAATGTATAATTATGGCCTTGAGTTTCGGTCATCCCGTTGGTATGGTAGTCTCACAAAAATAGAGCATTATGTCAATAATAAAAGATGATAGATATCTGTTGTCAAATATTTATTCGTTCAGAATATAATAAGTATAACAAGTAAGTATTAAAAATACATAAACTCCGACAAAACGCAAGCAAACTGAGCGTGTAGCATTCCTATCACACTCAACAAACGACCTGATGACCTTCAAGACCTGATCCGAATACCACCAACATAGCTAAGAGCACTCTTGACGAATATACCTTGAAACACAAAAAAAAAATCGCATTAAAATCGGATCGTCCGTTAGGCAGCTACGTTGCCTCGGACTGACACATACACACACACACACTGTATGTCAAACTTAACACCAAGTCGTTTATGGGTCGGGGGTTAAAAATGTCTAATAGCAATTGTTATTACTTAATATTAAACATCCCATGCGAAGCCATTTCAATTAACAACATCAAATTACAATTTTTCGTTACTTCACGATCTCATGAAATTTTAATATTGATTTCAATTTTACGTGATATAGTAATTCAAAATGGCGATAAAACAAGTCTAACGAATATATTATAGTCTAAAATGCATTAAACACATTCTTAATTATTTAACTAGGCTACATATAAAACTCGAACTTAGTTATAACTTAACTAAACCAATTTATCGCCGTCAGATTTAGCTTTGTTATTTTTCTCTTTATAATGAGTTGCCTGGAAGAGATCACTCGTTAGTGATAAGGCCGCCTGTTACAAATGTTGTATCCAATGAAATGTTAATGTTGTATATTGTGACAAAGTGCAAAAATAAATAAATAAATAAATATGTACTACCGGAAAGAAGCTTCTACAAGGAACAACCAGCAAGGAACTTAAGTGTCATAAAAATTATATAGTCTAATCGATTCCAGTCTGACACTTCCACATTCATGTATAGAATAATCTGATTTGTTCAGAATTTATCCGCTAGCCTTTTATGGTAAGTAATGTTAATTGCTTACATCAAAACAATTATACAATTTGTAAACACTTAAATTAATGTGTAGTATATAATTATAGGTGGATATTTCCTGATTTCAGGTCGCGTCTGCGAACGTAGACTACACTGTATATATGTAGTGTAAAAAGCACGTTCTTATACTCAATGACACGCACGCAAGCCCACCGATAATGTTGCTACAATAAGAAATTTACCCTATAAATGTGGAAAAATTGGAGTCTACCAAAAATACGCACTTTCATGCCATGTAAGTGGATAAAATTGTCTACGTTAAAATGGCTTCACTTTGCGTGGTCATATTGCGGTTCTAGGTATTATTATATAGATGATTGTATAGATGATTTTTTCCCCTCTTTTTTGGTAAAAAGTGTGGGACCCGTGCGAGTTTCTTACGCCGGTTCTTCTCGCCGGGTTAGTTCCCGAACCGGTGGTAGGCATCATGTAGACTTTCTGAAGGTATTTGATTCAAATTTATTCAGAATAAAATTTCTTTTCTTTCTTTCTTTCTATTAAGCTGTCTGCAAATGTGTCCGCGACTACCTGATGATGTAAGACGGAACACAGTGGAGTTTTTGTTGGTACAAGTCCGATATAACCTATGCTCCTTTCCCCTAGACTTATGGGTTATTCTATGAATATATCTTTACAAAAAATGGTATCATGTTCTTTCCGATCCTTAAAATTACTAAATGAAATCGAGTAATTTAATATCAAAATGCAAGGTTGGTGTACATTGATCTGAATAGGAATCATAGGGAATCATATATCATGTTTGCCGCAATGAACAAGGTAAATGGTAAGTACCAACAACCACAAAATTTATTCCGTTTCAAGTGCGATGACCTATTAATTATCTGTTTGGAAATCGAAAATCCGATACAAAGAATCTATTAATTATCTCAGCATCACGTATAATAAGAAATAACTGTTCAACTTATAACAATAATAATAATAAAACTAGACTTGAAGACTAACTTCCCTAGACTTGCATGAAAATTTTAAAACCAAGATAAGCTAAATCCGTTTAGCCGTTCTCGAGTTTTAGCGAGACTAACGAACTCATTTTTATATATGTATATAGATAAAGATTTATCTGCAGACTGTTTGAATCAGCAAGAACATGTAAGGAAGTGCACACTAAACCGATTTTATAAACTGTCAATTGTCTTCAGACCTAACAATATCCAGATGAAAATTTCTGGCCTCTATAAAAGCTGCTTTAAGCTAAGAATAATTTGTATCGGAAAAGGAACTTTCGTGTATAATTGACCTGCATTTATTTTCCTTGTATTTTCAATAGGTTATCGAAACTACTAGCAACTTCTCATCAACAACGTATTAAAATTAATTTCGCCTTGTTATGAAAATATTTCAAACATTTCATCTTACACGTGTGTCTTGATAAAAAAAGGAATATTACGAATATTATTAGCGCTCATCGCAAATATTCCTAATTGGTTAATTGATTTAATAATTTTAATTATATAAACTAGTCAATAAATTAAAATCTACAACGGTTATGTAATAAGAACGATCTAGTTAACCTCGCCGGTTAAAAAATACCTTTTGAAGCATGCTTCACAACTGTTTTTTTTCTATGATGGCGGTAAAAAAAGGTCAAAGTTCGCCTGATAGTAATAGACTTCATGGGATGGTGATAAAAAATAATGTAAAGATCAGATATATTAGTGTAAAAAAATATAGTTATTTTATTATTCAAAAACCAACGGAGATATGTTGATTTTAAAAGTTGCACGACGTCACGATTTTGCAGGTTTTTTACTAAGGTGTAATTTCCCATAGGCATAGGCAGGCTGCTAAGCAGAGATAGAAAATATTCGTAACTTTTTTCCAAAAATAGTATCCTCTGTTCATTCTGATACCTCCAAGAATATGTGTACAAAATTTCAGGGTGATCGGTCCAGTAGTTTTTGCGTGACAAACATCTAAACATTCTCACAAACTTTCACATTTATAATATTAGTACGATGTGAATTATATTTGAATAATTAAATTAATCTTATTCTCAAGATAATAATTTATAATTAACTTATAAATTTTCCATACATTCGACGCTGTAAGAAACGTCGAAAAGAGTTTTTATTTACGTCGTGGCGACAAAAAGTGCGTCGTATTTATATTATAAATAATGTAGTCTATTTGCATATGCGACTTCATAATAATTACAAAGTTCTTAATAAATTAGACTGTTGATGTCAATCAATATTATTTTTTTAAACTGACAGCTTAGTTTTAAATTCAACATTTTTATGCAGTCACTCGAATGCGATCTCGCCTGATCGTAAACGAAGATGCGGTCTAAGGAGTGTCATGTCTGCTTAAGATCCTATTCACCCTAACTTTAAAGAGATCCAAGTTGTACTCTCTGGGAAAGACGGTCGCCAAAAAAGACACACACTCCTTAGCCGTTATCGGAATGAAAGATTTAGTGAACAGAATTGTATGGAAAATAATTTTTACCTTTTAGTTTAGGTAAGGTTAGCAAATTAACTTTACCTAAACTAGTCTAGTATGAGTCGGTAACATTTGTGGTGGTAGAGAAATTGGAATAAAGATAGATAAAAGAACGTTTTACCGAAAGACACACAATTACATCGCTCATGTTACGATTTACTTGAGGCCGGATTTCTGTGGGAACGTGGTACCATCCCGAGCCGACCCAATTCAGCCTAATATTCCTTTATTCTTTCATTTTTCTTTATTCCACACTTCGGCAATGCAGGTGCAGTCTCCTACCCAGCTGCCCAAAAATAAATATAAAAAGACCTTCTTAATATTCTCCCATTTCTCACCTTAACTCAAAAGAAAAGTTCTAGAAAATTCTTCCGAAAGAGATTAATTAATTTCATTTTGTGAAATGTTATATATATATATAGTTAACAGAAATTCGTGAACTACCAGTTTTTACTGCCACAATTAATAACGTATTTAATTTAATAAAGTTTATTTATTCGATTGAATCGCAAAAACGTATTTTCTTAGCAACAAGGCTTAATTATATAGATAGGTATGTTGTTATGGTTTGAAACAATTACTATGTAGTAATATTACATAAAAAATATGCATTCTATAGATTGTTCCTACGCCTTAACATTGTAACAAGGTATTTTCCGATCTTACATTGTAACAATAGTTATTAACCGACTTGAAAAAAGGTTTCTCTATTCGACCGTATATATATGTTTTTTTATGTTTGTTCGGACATAACTTCGCCGTCTGTGGACGTATTTTGATGATTCCTTTTTTTATAAGTTTGTCAATATGTATTTTATGAAAACACTATAATTTCAGTCGTCTGGAGTAGGTCTGATGATAAAGCCAAGATACAGCAGCTACCTTGTGTTTGGACTTAGTTCATTTATATTGATGAAAACTTTGCACCCGTTGGGGTCCGTATAAGGAGATAATCAGAAGGTCTGCAGTAGATCTGATGATGGAGACCAAAGACAGTTGAAGGAGTTCTTCAACGAAATACAGCATTGAACTTTAACATAGGCATTCTTGTGCAAGCGCAACAATAACTGTTTGTTTGCTTAAATCGATTTATTTGGTACCGACTTCAAAATTATAAAATGACTGTGAAATACGGCTTACTTTCTGAGAAGCAAATTTATTATTTGCTTTTTAGTTTGAAGTAGGTTTATTTTTGTTAGAAATTATTTTTCATCTATATATATAAAAGGAGAAACTGACTGACTGACATATCAACGCACAGCCTAAACGGCTAAACGTAGTCACTTGAAATAATGAAGGGACGTAGCTTAGCTACTCTAGAGGTGCACTAAGATAGGAATTCCCGAAATTCCCACGGAAACGGGAATTAGGGGGAAAACCCTTTTGTATGAAAAATCCAAACCGCTTAAGTTAGACGCTTGAAATTTGGCATTTAGGTATCTTAGTAAACTTAAAGCTTAGTTGCAACAGGATATTGCAAAGTTCTTACGGGAACGGAAGTTAGCGAGGGTCAAAGTTTCTATGAAAATCCACGCGGACGGTGTCGCGGGCAACAGCTAGTTATCTTTATAGGTAATCCTTATTATTATGTAGTCATGTACGTCAAAAATAATTATGAACCTGTGATTTTAATTGTTGCTATCCATAATTGACAGTCTCATTGTCCGATGACATTAATTACTTGACTTGCTAACAATTATTTGTGGCACACATAGTCGTAAAAATAAAGGAGAATTATTATTATTACTAGGTAGTATATATTATATTGGCAATGTGTGTGTGTGTGTGTGGGTGTGGGTGTGTGAAGATTTGGATAAAATTTGTTGTATTTAAATATTGAGAGGTTCGCGATGGATTGTTCTAGATTATTTGGGAAATAATTCTCTGGCCTCACATTTATTTAGATAGAAACTCTTGGACATTATTTTGTGCGTATATATTGGTAAAATCTGTTTGTGCGTGTGTGTGGGTGTATGTGTATAATAGCTTGTATTTAAATATTAAAAGGTTTGAATGTGTGGTTGAACATTCACGAATTGTTTGGGGTCAAATCTACTTAATATTGACCAGAAACTTGGGAACAATAATGTAATTTCTAAACACTGGTCTTGTAATTGAGACATTGGCACCATTTACGGTAATAAATGCTGGTTATCTTTAAATATTGGTTATCTTTAATTAAATATTCTGTTTATCTTTAAATTATCAATAAATTGTTAGTATGATATAATTTAATAATTGACTAATTATTTAATTAAAGCATAACATCATTTAATAATTGTATTTCTATTGGTATTTTTAACTTTTAACATCAGCAGCTCTACTTTGAACACAATCGATGTCGATTTCGACTAAATTCGATACAGTTTTAGAGTGCATTTGACACATTGCGATTTGTTAGAGTAATTTAGGCTTCGTAACTTAGTACTCCACATTTTACGATTCCGATTATTCAATTTTTAGATTTTAGAATATTTCTTTAAGTCCGAGAATGGTTCTTACCGCACAGAAAATAAGTAATAAAATATTTTAATAACAAGATTTTATAAAGCAAATTTTGTTCATAGCACTGTGGGCATATTCCAACTCTTATACGATATTTATATTGGTACCGAAGTTACAACTTACCAAATTTCAAATCAATCGGTCCACGAGAGCGGGATTTTCTATGATCACCTTCCAACCTCATCATCAGATCAGCTCCATTGTATTGTCATCCTAATTACGTAGGAAGGTATGCCAAGTTTCAGCTCAATCGTTCTATTGGAAGTGGCAAATCTTCCTTGCAAGATTTATGAACATACAAACATACATACAAAAGTGAAGTTAAATATAAGCTTGTAAAAAGGATAGGTGTGGGGTATAACATATAAAGTTACGGGTGGGATAGGTTGTAAACGTAATCGCGCCCAGCCAGCTAGCTTATAAAAATATATATGTATTAACTGAAAAGAAACCGATATATATGTGTAACTAGCTGTGCCCGCGACTTCACCCGCGTAGAAAAGTGACTTTGGGCAGCATTTTTGAAAATGCCTAACCCGCGCCAACAAACGTTCAGCAAGTTCAACGTGATTCTTTAAATTGCCATAATTTTTTTATTTATCAACCGATTGACATGAATTAAACACTAAATGTTAAGTGAAGCTTACCGCAATATATCATTGAAAACCCCATCTAGATAGGATAAGCCGTTTCTGAGATTAGCGTGCACAAACAGACAAACAGACAAAAATTCCAAAAATCATTGTTTTGGGTTCTATTGCGTTAATAAAAGTCTTCTGTAATATTTTTTCGCATGTATCTTCCATGTACCGACAGGGACTCGTTACGTTTTTATTATATGTATAGATATATAGATATAGATAGATTATTCATTAGATATATCTATTGTATCTTCTTATTTTTAAAAGAGCAACTAACATAGTTTCTTGGCTTTTCTTCTCTGTTGAAACTGCCTTCCGAACCGGTGGTAAAGGTTTTGTAGTACCATCAAAAGTGTTACTATATTTAGCCTCGTTGAATAGAGATATATTTGACTTTGACTGACTTTGACTACAGAAAGTGGTAAGGGACAAAGGCGGATTCACCTACCGTACCGTAGAGCCCATTTAAATATAGTGCACTGTTCGCTTTTTATATTGACTAATATTTTAATCAGCTATTTTTACTGCAGTGTGTTTTATCTTGTACTCTCCCAAAACTAGGGAAATTATTTGAGCCAATCATAAATATTATAATTCAATAATTAATATCATCGATATAGAAACTTCTAGATGCAAAAAACGTATTGAAAAACTAGCTTCGTTCCATGGGTTTGTTCGCTTGCCTGTGGCCAGGCATTTTAGCATATACCTAGCATAATATGATGAATATTGCAGTCAAAGTCTAATATAAAGAAACATTTAAATATATTATTGTTTCAGGTATAACTTCATGAATAGTCATTGTATTAAAAAACAATTTTGTTTCTCGGCTTCGGAAGGCAGTTTCTACAGAGAACTGACAAGAAAATCTGATAGAATAATTTAAAACACGTCCTAAAGCTCCACAAAATGCAGTAAAAAGACAATTTTTAAAGATTTACCAATATCTCATATTATACGACAGACAGATATATGTAGTTTTTATACATATCTTAGTAGGGACTATTAGGGATTAATCGTTGACATCAAACAATTATTAATTGCTGTACACCGCCATTAAAATATTATTAAATGAAAATATTTATATGTAGCGTCGATCACTTAAGATATAAGTTCATTGCGAGTTGAATGTCACTGTCGAGTGAACGTTGCTAAATCGTTTTAAATATCAAAACATCATTCTTTTGTGTGCAGCCGTTGGTGGAGTGTTTTGTGTGCGAACTTTTCGTGAGTACACTTTTTTTTTTAATTTCAGTACAATGTTTAGAATAACTGTCGTGTTTTTACGAAAATTCGTTCATTTATTTTACGTATGTATTTAAAAAAATAAGTCAAAGTCGAACAATTTTCAATTCAACTAGGCTACATTAAGTAAAACTTATTGACGGTAAAATTATATGATTTTAATAAAAATAAAAAAAAACTTCTCTCACTCGCATTTCAACGCAAGTTTTAGATTTATATGCTTTCCCCACGGATGCTAATATGAACTGTACCATTGTAATGGGATCAGAAGGGAAGCAGCAGCTATCATAAAACACGAATCATCAAATTCGGCTTAGTTCTGAGATATTTGTCAACATCATTGCATGGTATAAAACAAAGTCGCTTTCTTTTGTCTGTCGCTTTGTATGCTTCATTCTTTGAAACTACTCAACCATTTTTCGTAAGGTTTTTTTTAATAGATAGGGTGATTCAAGAGGAAGGTTTGTATGTACTATAATATATTCGTGCGAAGTCGGGGCTAGTCACTAGTAAAAAATGTAGTCATATTAAGAAACTCATATTTCTAATACGGTTGATAATAATTACCATTTAATCAATTATATATTTTTGTAATCTATTTTTTTATTTATTTATAATTAGGGTCGCCAACATAACATGATTAAAAACGTATAGGTACATACAATTTAAAAGTTTTACAATTGACATAATGTCGCCATACTTACAGGCGTCCACAGCATATACAGAATTAAAATTTAATATAACATTATATAGATTAATAATTATATTTATACATATTAATTTTCGAAGAAAAAATTATTTAAATAGTAATAATTAGATTTTTTGCTCAAGTAATTACGTTAATTAACTGGGTTTAATATATTGTGGACTCATTTCGTTTGAACGTTAATAAACTAGACTTATCTGCCTATAAAATTGCAAGTATGTAATAAATACTTCATTTAATTACTTTTATAAGACGCGGTAATGTCACGAATGCATTGTTTCTTCTTTCTTTCTTACTTATAGTATACATGTAAGGGCATAAAAGCGGTATCGAGAAAATTATACCTAACCTAAATGTATAAAATTTGGCGGGAGTTTTGACATGAAATTCAAAATGGCTGGTTAAAAATGGGAACTATATTTTATAGGAGATCGAAATCTTTCGAATCCGACTTTTATTTGGACTATTTTTATATTGTTATAAATATTTTAGTACTTAAATACGCATTCATAAGTCTTATCAATGTTTTATTATCTTTTCTTCAGAGCTCCGGTCTCGTGACCGTCAGCTCACTATCCCGTTAATAGCTAATCGAAAAGTCACTGGTTCAGTCGTGTTGAATAAACATTCAGATATACTCATACTATGCGTATACTAATCACTACATGGTATAAAAAAAATATTATACATACAGACGAATTGAGAACCTCCTTCTTTTTTGAGGTCGGTTAAAAGTCGCTCTCTCTGTCCCTATATCCCTATGTATGCTTAAATCTTTAAGACTACGCGACCGATTCTCTCGCGGTTTTTTTTATAGATAGAGTGATTCAAGAAGAAGATTTATAGGTAGGTAAGAGGGAGGTAAGAGTTTAGGTCGACAACCAGCGAAAATTAATAATATTAGCTACAAATATAAAATCAATCAACCTAGAACAGTGATTCTCCTTTTCTTATGTTGCCTCACATATTTAACGATTTCAAAATTCGGCGGCACATAAAAAACGGCATTCGGCCGCGAGAGTCAAGTATTGGTCTGTTTGCTTAACATTATTATATATTTACAAAATTTGAAGGAACAGAAAAGTGCCGCGCCCCAGGTTCAGGTTTAGAAGCACTATAATAGTTCAGGACATTTTTACACAGCGCCATCTAGTTCCAAGCTAAGCAGAAGCTTGTATTATGGCAACTACTAAGGAGTCTTAACATCTGACGACTCAAAGTGGGGAGCGTCGGTGTAGTGCACCCCTGCCCGGAGCAAAGTTCCGGGTAGCACTGCATTGGCTATGGGCTGGCGTTACTCTTACCATCAGGAGTGCGTCCAGCTCGTCTCCCCTCTTCATGCTATAAAAAAAAAAAAAAAAAACTAGATAACGGAATACATTACATATACATACTTTTCTTTTGTAAAACATACATACAATACATAGCAACACCCAGACCCTAGAAAAATACAAATGTAAATTAGAAATATATTTTTCCGTTGTGGGGATCGAACCCACGACCCTTCGTGCAGAAAGCAGTTGTGCTACCACTGCGCCAAGCGGTCGTCAAAATCACTGACATTAGGTCATAGAAGGTCTACAAAGTAGGGTCACGCATGTGCCGATTGAACTTGGACATAGTACATCGACGCTATACTATAACTACGATATCATTATACATATTCGTTTTGGGAGCTTTAAACCTAGTTTTCCAATTACAGAGCATAGTACGACTCAGTGGCGCATAATGCCGAATTATGCAGAAGTTAATTGGATCGTGAATTAGTTTTAGTTCGAGATGCTCGATTGTGCGAAGCGTTGCTGGAGTTGAAACATTGAAAATTAAGCATTATGCCGCATAATGTGCGTAGTGTATAAAATCACCAGGTCAATGACAGCTAAAAGAGGGCCCTGATATGGGGAACCGCTGTGGGGTTCGCGGAAGAGTCTGCGAAGGTGCCCGTGATCCCCACTCACTGCGGCAGAGCGATTACAAACAGTGGGGTTTTGGTCGGTAGAAGTCCGACATAACCCGTGGCCCTTCCCCGAGGACCATGGGTATCCTATGAGGATTTCCCCACTTAAAAAAAAAAAATAAAAAAAAGGTCAATGACAGCTGGCGTTTAGAAAATCCAATATGTAATTAATTTTAAATAACTGTCAAGTAGTTTCTCTATATTTTTAATTGTTGTAAAAAAAATGCTGTTCGTCGGTGCCGTCATAACATTTGACAAGTATTAATCTAGATATTATAGGATACTGAACAGTTGCTGTTTTTGGAAGTCTAGATCAAACAGTTTGCAACACAGCCTGTCTTCGTATTATTAGCTATTTCTGAGAGCGCGAATGCTTAAATTCACCCGTCCACATTTTTACAATTTAGGAACCCACCATCCTATATTAATCTAGTCTCACCTTCATACGAAGAGATACATAATAAAAATAATTCTAGAAGCATCCACCTAAAGATATAATAAATAATAAATATATATTACATACACATACGGTAATTTCTAACACGATAGTTTTTCGTTCATTGCATCATATGACGTATTTACTTCGATAAATTTAAAAACGTATTTTCCTCGCTACTGAATTTAATTACGTGGTTATGTTGTTATGGATACAATTACAAGTATTATGTATTAGTATAAAAATATGCATTCCATAGATTGTTGCTATGCTTTAACATTGTAGCTAGGCATTTTTCTGATCTTACATTGTAACTGCATAGAATAAAAACACCTAGAACCGCAATAAGAGCACGCTAAGTGAAGCCATTTGAAATAATACAATTTTGTCTACTTACATAGATCGTCGCTGCAGTGCATCGTATTAGAATTCGTATGAGATTTTGTAGATTTAAATTTTACATTTTATAGGGTCAATTTCTTATAGCAGAACATTATCGGTGGGCTTGTGTGTGTGTAATCGAGTATAAGAACGTGCAGTTTTGGCTTCACTTATGGCGGACTTTGGGAGACTGATCGCATGTCAGTCGTAGTCAAATATAGCTCAACTTCACCAGCTTTGGCGCAGGGGGGCGTCATATAGTTATGGTCTTGGTTGTCCTTGTCCTGGAATCCCCCCTGGAGCCGCCATTGTTATTAAGGGACTATCAGTCTATGCGTTTCACGTCTATGTGTAACTGTTTATGTTAACGTTGAATGAATGAATCAAATCAGTAATAAATCAAGTCTAGTCAACATTAGCAATAAATTACCGCTAAATAACGTTTTTTTTTATAAAATTAATTTTATTACAGACAATTTACAATTTGAAGGAATATGTTCGTGTCAGTTTTATAGATTCGTTATTTAAGTATATTTTATTTTTTTTAGGTGCAATAGTTAGTATAATATATGCAGAGACATTTTTTGTTAAAATAGTTTCTTAATGTTATTTACTTAATATTGTTGTATAATATTGGAATTAAATTTTGATGTAAAAAATGTATGACGTCATCCTCTTAGTAAAACTTTTAAATCGTCGTGTTATTAAAAAAATAGTTTTTTGTAAATATTATCTCTAGTTATCTGTTAATTAGTATGAATAAATAGTTACATAATAAATAATTCATTATTTCATTTAAGCTTAACTCCTTAATTATGTTATGTTAACGTGTTGTCTCGGGGTTTTATTTACGTCGAACCAATTTAGATTTTTTGATTTTTCAAAAAATTTTAGTAGCTCCACTCCGAACGCAATCGTTGTCGATATCGAAAAATGTTGATGTCAACTGCGCAACTCTATGCCACCATATAGGAGAAAAACTGTTTTTTTGTCTCCTGAAAAGTAAGGTTGGATGGAGATAGAAAGTTTACTATCTAAGCCGACGATATTATTTTTTTACGTGTATGTGTGTAGGAAAGAACGAAGGAACACCGGTGGGCTTTAGTCGATCGTGGCGCCAAGGGTGCGTGCGAGACTAATAAAAAATGTCACTTCTTCTCTCTCTTTAATAATAACCTAAACATAAACTTTATAATAATGAAATTGATCAAATATTAATAAATATTATATCCAAATATGGGTTTTGCCTTTTTTTTTCTCGTTCTCGTTCGTTTGATTCTCACTCCTAAAAAGTTTAATTTGATATTGACATTCTAATCTTCGTTTTGCTTATCTTGTTGTCATAACTTAAACTCTGCTTATTTCGAGACTAAATAGTGCTGTCTAATAAGCGTTCTGAAATTATAATTATATATTTATAGACGTGTAACGCATAGACTGATAGTCCCTTAATAATCGGTCCGCCGTAAGCGAAGCCAATACTGTATACATGTAGGTGTAAACAACACGTTCTTTTACTCAAATAGTTTGTGTTCTTTTACGCAAACAGACTGATCGATAATGTTGCTGCGATTAGAAATTACCTTAATGCATTTGAAAAAATTTAACTCTACGAAAAACATACGAACTTTGAAAGGATGCCCTGTTTCGACGATCTATGTAAGTAGACAAAATTGTCTACTTTAAAATACGTAGACCTTTACTTATTCTATGCCAGACGCATCTACACCGTATAGTTTTATTGTTTTAACGTGACCAAAGTACGAGAAATATTGATATATTAGTAATAAAAATAATGCCATGCTGTAGGTCACAATAACATTTTTAATTATGTATTATATAAATCAAGAATTCAAAATTTTTTTTAGCTTCATATCGTTTATTCTTATCACTATTTATGTCCAGCTATGTTCTGGATTCTTTTAAGTTTTATGTACTGTTAGTTTGACAATTATTTAAAACTAACTCTGTCGCCGCCAATTTATATTATTTAGATAGAATTAGATGTAGACATATCTTACAAGATAGACATATACTGTCGCGGACTTCTTTTTACCTAATTTATTGAGGAATAATTCTGTCATATATAATTTTTAGATGTTTTGAACCGTTTACAAAGCGCACGCCAAAGAAACTTACAAATAATACATTACTTTTTACAAACAATAATATTCCCCATTTTCCTACATTTTTCGCTGAAGCTTCGATTCTATTAGTCGCAGCGTGATGTTTTTTAGCCTTAGTCTTCCTCGATAAATGGGCTATTTATCACATAAATAAATTTCAATTCAACCCTGTAGTTCTTGAGATTGGCGTGTTCAAACAAATAAACAAACTCTGTTGTATAATATGAGAAGAGAGGGAGAATAGATGTTTCAGTTAAAGGTAAATGAACTTGACATCAGAATGACGTCATATTCCATTTCAGTATTAAGTTGACAGTCTTGAAGTTTTGTCATATAATAAATTTCTTTTATTAATTTGAATCTATTAATCTAAGCCTCATGAAAGACTTACTTGTAAAAGAAATATTATTAATAATAAATTCGATTATTTTTTACTTTTTTATATTATTTATTTAAATTATATGTATACCGGTTTTACATAGATACGTTATACATACAGTTATGTTATATAGTAACTTAGTATGATTACTAAGTTACTATATAACATAACTGTAACACATAACTTTAAACACTTCACTTTCTCAAAATCAAACTAAAATTGACGTGATTCTTCTTATTAACTACTACCCGCGCCCCGCGGTTTTATCCGCATTTATGCAATGTATTAAACACATAAAACATCGTTTCGAATCTCTCTATCTGATATAACATCTTTTTAATATTTTTTTTTCAACGAACTTCACGACTTACTATTAATGTAACAGAAAATTTTCGCAAAAACAATATGACGTACTTAGATCAGTTGTAGGGGCATTTTTTTATTATTTGGTTGTCATTAACGAACAACACAACATATACAATAAACTAATATATAAAGCTGAAGAGTTTGTTTGTTTGTTTGAACGCGCTAATCTCAGGAACTACTGGTTCGAATTGAAAAATTTATTTTTTTATTGAATAGACAATTTATTGAGGAAGGCTTAAGGCTACATAACATCGCGCTGCGACTAATAGTAGCGAAGAAATAATGGAAAAAGAAATCGACGGGGACGAAGTCGTGAGCAACGGCTAGTATACAATAAAGTATTAACATTATATTAAATATTAACAAAGACAATGAATCGTTGACAGTAAAGTACAATTATTAACTGCTGTACAAAGCCACTAAAATATTATTTAATTCAAAATATTTGTATGTAGCGTCCGCGTCGGTCACACAAGATATAGGTTCATTCCGAGTTGAATGTCACTATTGAGTGAACGTCGATATATCAGTAATTATATAAAAACATCATTAATTTGTGTGCAGTTGTTACCGGACTGTTTTATGTGCCAAGTTTTTGTGAGTACACTTTCTTATTATAATTTATTTTCTTTTGCCATCGAAGTTAGATTTTTTATAACATGGATGTGAAAGTAAAATACAAAATAAGTATTGTAAAAAAAACCTAACCTTAGGGCAACCAATAGTGAAGCCGGTAGCTTGGGTCCGGGGGTTAGGGCCGCAAAGACAGAAACCTCCTGACTATGCGATCCGTGTCCAAAAGTATAGGTCGCGTCACGAATGTTTAGCGCTGGACGAGAATAGCTGCGCATCGGTAGAATCGCGCCCGTAATTGACGTATTGGTGCGAGAAAGACAACACGACTGTGGAACCAATCAACGCTCGCGCACCCACCGATCACGCGCTGTGCGCGCCGTGCCGTCCCCTCAATACCCTATTTTTGACTTCTGCGCAGGTTTCGTTCAGCGCTAAAGATTTGTGACGCGACCTATACTGCCTTTTGCATCTGCCTCGTTCCGTTCACATCCATCGTGCCCCGACCGTTTTACACTAACGACTATAGGGACAATGATCAACGAAGCTTCATCCCATAAGGTTATCTCGTGAGACAACTCCAGATACCTATTTTTATTTTATTTTTCTACATAAGGGACCCCATCATGACGAACATTAAATATACATAAAAACATAAAATAATTGAATTAACAATTTCTAGTAAATGTCGCCACATTCACAGTCGTCCGCTAAATGCATATAAACTTAAATTAATCTTCTTTTAACACGTTAAATTAAATTAGGATTCATTCAATTTTGAGAATTTATTTCATATAAATAGTCAAAGTCTATTCAACGAAGCTAAATATTATAGTGTCGTTGGAGTTGTCATTGAAATATCTTTTTATAAAAGAAAGTCGTGTTAATAAAGCTAGCTAACGGCTTAACTGGCTTCGCTGGAAATTTGTGTTTATCTAGTTCCTAGGGGAAATATTGGTAATAATATTTCTAAGTAAAAACATCAGTCTAATTGTATAACAAGACGCAACTGACATGGGAATGAAAATGGAAGTATGATGAAATTTTGAAATATGTTGACTGATTGATGTTTTTATGTATATATCGGGGCAAAACAGCAACATTGTTGCGCGTGTTCCGGTCACCCCTCTATTGTCACCCCTACTACTATCCCGCTACAGATCTAGTAAAAAGGATGAGGCAACCAGTGGTAATTCGCTTGTCTGCGTTCTTTTTTTTTTTTATAATACGAAGAGAGGAGAGGAGCTGGACGCACTCCTGATGGTAAGAGTAACGCCAGCCCATAGCCGATGCAGTGCTACCCGGAACTTTGCTATAAAGCACAACTCCGGGCAGGGGTGCACTACAACGACGCTCCCCACTTTGAGTCATCGGATGTTGAGACTCATTGGCTCAGTAATTACGCTGGCTACAGTGCCCTTCAGACCGGAGCACAGTGACATCTTCACATCACTGTTCAGGCGGTAGAATGTCTGGCACTGTGGGGGTACCCACCCAGTCGGTCTCCTGCGAAAGAGACCTACCCCCGGTTCGGACAGTGAAAACCTATTATTCTGTTACTGTTTACGTAATAAAAGAATAATAAATCAAGTGTTTTTTTAGTTTGTCGCAAAAAATGGGTATATAACGATGACGTCAGCTGTGCTGGCGTCACTATTTTTAAAAACCTTACTACGACTATCTAGTTCGTCAATTATTGTTAAGTACCATACTATTGAAAAAACCCAAAATCTGCTCATTTTTTACCTCACTTACAGTACCGTACCTTACAATACAATTAAGTTCACGCCAGGTCAGCTAGTATTACATAATTCTAACAAAAAATAGTTGATTAATAACCAGATATTTTTTTGCAAAGAAAAATTTATATAATTAATTGCATTTAATATATAGTAGAATAAGTTTATTTTATTGATAAACTACGGTTATCTACCCATTAAAATTGCAAGTATGTGTTATATTGTTACAATGTCATTAATTAATCAGTTTTGTAAGTCATACGAACTGATGCTTTCATTAGGCAACCACTTCCGCCCATAAACAGCCCACTTTTGAAACCATTTCTGTCTCCATTTTTAAAGATATTAGTCTAAATATGATAATACGATGAACCATTCGTTGCAAATTCGCTTTGCACTTGATTTGTTTTTAATATTTTAATTATAGTATACGTATTACCATCTCAGATGTACAATATGCGTGATAGGTCTTATCAAATATTTGCGTAGGTATGATATATGTTGTTGTTAGAGCTAAGATCTCGTGTCCCCATCGAGTTAATACATAATCACTAAGTCACTGGTTCAGTAATTTTTATAAACATACGATATGATTATGTGTACTCTAGCATTTTTTAAGTGATGGTTAAGCGTAAATTGTGAATATACTGGCCCGATATGGAAATAACTTTTGACAATAGAAAGCTACATTCATAGAGAACAACGAGCGTTATTGTAGAACTGTTTGTTAAACTGAATTATCTATCCGAACTTAATACGAGTATTAACACAATCGACGTAGATTTTGATCGACAGTTTTTAAGAAACTTCAAATAGAAAAAAAAACTGTTTGTTTATGTTTCGTCAACAATATGATGAACCGATGTTCGCTTCGATTCTTTAAATCGTTTTTGGGTATAAAAACTTTTCGATATCGACGACGATTGCATTCGGAGTAGAGCTGCCAATTCCAATGATTCGAATAATCGACATTTAACTATATTTTGAAAAGCAATAGAAATTAACGACCTTTTACTTGATTATATAATCAATGTATAAAGTTTTTAGGGATTTAATTATGATATAATTCAAAAATGTAGTTTATTAAAAAATATTGTATGTATTATAAGTATGTTATTATAACTATTTTCGCGATGATGCAAAAAAAATATTTGGCAAGTTCCAGCGACCGAAATTGTTACGCAATTTTCATAAGTGATATTTTGTTTTGCAGCGTGGCGAATTTTCTTTGTTCCTACTAGTCGGAAATAAGCCCCTACTTATTTGTAAAATATAATAAGTCTAAAAAATGGCCACTTGACCACTGACCACTTTCCATCAGGTGGCTCGCCTGCTCGTTTGCCCCCTATGTTATAAAAAAAAATAAAGACAAAGAAATGTAATTGTACTTAATAATTAATTTGAACCTAGATTGGTACATAATTTTATCGTTTTATTATTTGACCTTTAATAATCTAGTACATTATGTTCTGAAATGACTTTATGATATGATTTTCAATTATAGTTGCAATGTTCAGACATCAATATATTTTAATATACGTTTGTATTTTTCTGGGGTTTAAGTGTTGCTTTGTGCATTAGAAAAGTTTGTATAATATGTAATTTATCCGTTATCTAGTTGCCATGTCACAAGCTTTGCCTAGCGTAGGACTCTATGGCACTGTGTCAAAATAAGTGTCTTGGAGTATTAAAATAATACTGGGATAATTACTATCGTATGTATATCTCAGAGCATTTGCGTCTTAGAAATAATTGTGAAGGCATAATTTGTAGAAAATTACTTTGATTGAAATTTTGTTCGTAAAACTTTTGCTCTAAATTTAAAATTAAAGAAGTTATAAGCAAAAGAGTGATTAAACTTCTATGTCCCTTCCAAAAGAGCCTAATGATGTGATAGAATTGATTTTGAATAATTGATACCTTATTGTTTTTATTTCAGACAATGACTAACAAAATAAAAAGGAATCGACAGTACTGTCATGAATTTATAAAATACAATGGTAAGTGCGATTTTTTTTTTTAAATTTAATAATTAAAGTTGGTTCTTTACAATCAGACGATGGAGGGAATTAGGAAAATATGTTACTTAAAAGTCTTGGTGGAACTAATGCCGGAATACTGAAACGCAACTTAAATTTAAGTACAACTTAAACCGGTCCGATTTGACAGTTCGCCATACAATTCTGTCAAAATTACGAGACTTAAGGCCTGCTTAAATTTAATTTGCGTATGAGTATTTGGCCGTTAGTCTTATATTTAGGAAATAGAACCCTTCTCAAGATCCACGTAGTATTTGTTCCAACGGTATCCAGGTATTTTTATACCGGGATAAAAATCTTAAATGTCAATCCAGGATCTAATTTTCCTGGCAGCCAAGCCAGTTCAGTCAACTCCAAGCAATAGTTTTTGTTACATTCATAATTACAAGTATCTGTATTTAAAATATGATTGTATTATATATGTATTATATTACTAAATAAAAAATCGTTTTCCAGGTAAACTTTTAGCTTACAGTGTTGTTGGAATATTCTTTATTCTGATGGCAATTGTACCTTTTGTAGTGGATATTATCCCGTTGCTTGCAAAATACGTAAGTACTAGTATAATATATTTATATATATAATATTTTTTTTACGTCAAAAATTGAGTGCACTTCATACGTTTAGGGGTTTGAATGTTATTACTCATTCATCACTCATCACTCATTGAGTGATGATGGCTACTTTTAAAAAGAAGGCTCGCCTGCTCGTTTCTTTTCTTGCCCGTAAAAAATCCAAGAAGTTAAAGCAAAAAGAAAGACTAATTTTGTTTGCTTCTTAGTAAGCTGACATAATAGATGATACACACACCAGTCATAATAGATAATATAAATATATCTATCTTATATATTTTTGTATGTTCCTTATTTCCAGTACAGGGCAAGTTTTTAAATTACTTACCGGAAAAAACGGCCAAAACTTTTGAATAAACCTTTTCATTAAAAGAGATCTCAACTATTTCAGGCTGCGCGGATCTCTAAAGGCTCAATAATATACAACGCGCTCAGTGAGCAGAATATGAAGGGTGCCTATCTTCATGCCTACGTGTTCAACATGACCAATGCTGAGGAGTTCCAAAGCGGAAAGGACAGCAAGCTGAAACTACAAGAAGTGGGGCCTTTTGCCTACCAGTACGTATTTTCGCCTGCCTCGTGCATTCGTGAAGGATTAGGTATTGCCGCTCTGATTTCTGACTGTCCACCTCATAGGCGACCTTCCTCGAGTAGTTATGGTCAGATAGTTGGTTTCTTCACAGATGATGTATTTCATTTGTTTCTGTAACAACAACTAAAAATCAGAATAAAATAAAATTTGAAGGGCCTCCGTACAACATACGTGAGTTTTTTCTCGTTTTCGCTGATTCTAAAGAATCCCAAATATAGCATTATAGTATTATAATCAATATTAATATCAAATTAGTTCTTGACTTGGGGGTTAATTATATAATTAACGTATCGGTAATAGATAAAAGATGAATATTCATCTTTGATACTTTCAGTCTCAGAAAAAGTATTTTTAAGTAAAGCACAAATAGAAGAGCCTAATTCTAAATCTTTAAAATAAGATCGACAACACATCCGTGAGACCTTATGTCGGTTCCTATAAAAGTGTATGCTGTTAAAACTAAACAAAAGGAACATCTTAATTTGAATTATTTATATCAATTCATCAATAATGGTTAAGGACATTATTCATATAAAACCGATGTTTTGAAACCTTGACGATAATAACGCGATGATAAGTGTATTCTTGAATACACAATAACACTAAAATTTATGATTAATTAATCTCATATACAGTTTTTGAAAAAACAAAGAGTAAAATACGTCAAACTTAAAGGACTATTTAGTTCGACAGGTTACAAAATCATAGTACTTAGGGTAAAGGCATAATTATATAAGCTGTCAATGAAAAAATGTTTCTTGAAAGGAAGGTTTAAAAGACTCTATAATTAAGAAGCATAATATGAGTGTGAGTGGAACTTTGGATTCCATTAAATCTATTTAAAAAAGTAGCTGCTCTATTTGAGAGCGTCGGGCAACAAAGAAACCCAAATAATTACGAAAAGGAAATCGCTCTTTACGCACATAAAACAATCGTTTGTAAAATTGCTCATACGATGTCCATGGACTTTGGGGAGAGGGCCATGTCAAAATTCTGCTGCAATAAACTCCCTTAAGGTCCGTTTACCTTTATAGCTTTCATACCATTAGCGGGAACCTAGTACACCACTAAATAATATTTAACAAAACTAATATCTTTTGGTGCCTGTCCCTCTGTATGCTTAGATCATTAAAACTACGTGCGGTTTACTTAAATAGATAGTTTCAAGAGGAAGGTTTTAATGTATATATCATGCATCATATATCCGTGCGAAACCAGGGCAGATCTCTAGTATTTTAGTAAAAATAAGATTCTCATTTCGAATTCTTCTTTCAGGGAGTACCGTACTAATGACAAGTTTTTCCTGGACGAAGAAAAAGGCATCATGAGTTACGAGCCCAAGATGTACGCAAAGTTTCTGCCCGAGATGTCTGTGGGGGATCCCAAGAACGTCACGTTATTTTTGCCTAACATTGCTATGTTGGTGAGTTCAGTAGGTTAGATGGACCATACATCAAACTATGATTCTTTTTGTATTGATTTTCTTTAATTCTGCAAATGTAATAAGTGCAAAAGTTGGAGAGATTGTATGAGATCTTAAAATTTGAACGAGATGAAGCGGCAGTATTGCCATTATGTAGCCGGCTTTTAAGGCATAGGAATGCTATTTCAAAGGGTCAAGGCTAATTTAAATAAATAGCATGCATCAATTCGAAATTTATTTTAAAATCGCATGAACATTATTTAGTCGATTTTGGTATCAAATTGTAACCACCAATAACAGTAACTTCAAGACAACTCGATTCTTCTAAAGGTCAAGATGATTATAATTCTTCATGTGCATTTTAAGGCAATAACATCGATGGTCTCCTCGACCCCCTTCTTCACACGAGTGGGGTATAACGTGATGGTGGATCGTCTCCGGACCGCGCCAGTCATGAACATTGACGCTTACAGCCTCCTGTGGGGGTACGAAGAGCCCCTGATTACGATGGCTCATAAGCTCCTCCCGGGGTGGATTACGTTTGGGAAAATGGGGGTGCTTGATAGAGTAAGTGTTACATTTCATATGCTGACTACTATTCTAGAGCTAAGAATGGTTTAAATGAGTATATATTGAAGACTAGCTGTGCCAGCGACTTCGCCCGAGTAGAAAAGTGACTCTGGGCAGCATGCTTTAAAATACCTAACCCGCGCCAACAAACGTTCAGCAAGTTCAACGTGATTCTTTAAATTGCCATAACTTTTTTATTTTTCAACCGATTGACATGAATCAAACACTAAATGTTAAGTGAAGCTTTCCACAATATATAATTGAAACTCCCATCTAGATAGGATGAGCCGTTTCTGAGATTAGCGTGCACAAACAAACAGACAAACAGACAAACAGACAAAAATTCCAAAAATCATTGTTTTGGATTCTATTGCGTTAATAAAGGTCTCATTTTTTCTCATATATCTTCCATGTACAGACAGCGACTCGTTACGTTTTTATTATATGTATTGATAAACGTAGAATATTGTGATTTCTTAAAGCTTATAGGATAATGACCCTTTTTGTGTGGATATAATTACTGCGATATTGTTTCACAAATAAAAATAGATTTTTACCTTTTCACTTTACAAGAACAACTAGAAATCCTAGGTTCCTCTGGTTGAGACTGTTTTCCGAACTTGAAATGTACATAGCAGTAGGCATGGCTTTTTGCTTTTATTTTTTATAATTGGATAGGAACAAAACTTATAATAATAAATCGTATATTTATTTCAGTCCACTAAATTTAGTTGCTATACTTTTTTAGTTATACGACAGCGGAACATTCACGTTTGAACTCGGCGCGACAAACAGTGATAAGTTCTTAATAAAATCCTTTAACGGAATGGGAGGAATTTCTGCCCTTGGTTATGAAGGAAAGAGGTATGTGAATATAAAAAATTACAAAAATTTATACTATTAGATTTTTTTATACCTATGTTATGAAGGATTCAGTAACTAGATTTTCTTGCACCTAGCATCCACTATGACAATAAAAATTTTGGTATTATAATGATGAAATTATTATGAAGACGAAGAAAGAACATGGTGCAAATATAATTATTTATTCAATAATGAATAATAAGACGGTTTAAATGCAGCCTCAAATTTATACAATCACTTAAGCACTTATTTAACTCTTTAGATTTAAGATTTACCAAATAGCCATCGAAACTCAATTTTAGATGATTATTTTTCCTTTATAGAAGTCGCTGTAATACCTTCGAAGACACCTACGAGGGTCTCATGTATCCCACGGACTTAACTAAGGATAAACCTTTGAGAGTATTCAGAAACGGCTTCTGTCGAATCCTGGACCTTGAGTATTTGAACTCTACGACCATGGACTTCGGGACTGAGGTTTATAGATACAGGTTCCATAAGGAGATGTTCTCGAATACTCCGGAGAATGATTGTTTATGTTCTGGGGAGAAATGTTTTGATGGGATCTCTGATCTGTCTGCTTGCTTTTATGGTGAGTTTTTGTGTGATAAGTTACATGGGTTTTAGGTGCTGGTCAGTTAGATACTGCAAGCGTGTCACGGAAAATTCTGCGAAGGTGCCTGTGATTGTGTGCCTATCGCAGCCGGTAGGGGCCGCTGTGGTAGGGAATACAACCTGGGAAAAAACCCATGCTCTTTACCCGAGGTCCATGGGTATCCTATGAGGAATTCCACATTTAAAAATAGCTCGGTTAGCATTTGAAATTTTGACTTTAACTTCATGTGTCACTTACTAATTGTTTTTTTTTTTATATTTTTCGTGATATAAGACGTTTCCTTATCTTTTTAAAGGCTACTAAATATGTATGGGTTTCAAGAAGTAACAAGTTTCTTGACATAATTTCGATAAAACATTTATTTTTAATAATTGAATACTCTTTTGTTTAATGTACCTGTAGTTATCTGCATTTTTACATAAAACTTCAATTAAAAATAAACGCCGATAACCTTAGAAATCTATTATTGACTAATTGATAGCATTCGAAGATAAGGTTAGGGACTTACTGCGGGAAAAATACAATTCATCACCTAAAGTCACTGAGCATGTCATTATTTATACTAATAAGCGAGTATATAATAATAAGTAATAAGCCACCGCGTCCCGATAGTTAGTTTCCGTTTAATATCCCCAGTTACTTTTCAATGCTATTTCCCATAGCATCCAGACTTATGAATAAAGTTATTCCGTAGTTTTTGCCAAGATTAACAATATCTGAATAGGCATGCCAAACTTCTGCCAGTTCTATACAGAAGTCTTTACGTAAAAGAGTAGAAAACCTATTTTTTTATTATTTACCTATTTATCTATTTGGCAGGGCTCGGCTTTGGTTTATCCAACGCTCACTTCTTGTTTGGGGATCCGAAACTGTACGAAAACATTGAAGGTATATCGCCCAATGAACAAGAACATGGAAGCGAGTTCCTGGTAGACCCGGTGAGAACTTCTGGACATTTCTTTTTCTCTTTCTTTTGTTTCGTCTTTGATTTTGAAGTTACTTATCAGCTACTAAGTAAGACATTAAAAGTAATGATTTGTTCTAAAAAAACTGCCCATAAATATTAAATGAAATTAAGTATATTGGCAAATGTGTAGTCAGTATTTAAAGACCAATAAGATAATTCGCCTGAATTCATCAACTTCATAGACCTACCCAGGCTGTGAGCGTAACTAATGCCTTACATTAAAAACAAAATGAAAACATACTCATAAGGTGGTATATTATACTACACTATTGGTAAATTTTTGAAATCCCTTACTACTGAAGGGCCAAAAATATACATACAAAGTCACGAATCTGCTCCCAACTATATAAACTCCCAAAGTATCCCTTTTGATTATAAGTATATACCTACATATAATATCCCTCTCAATTGTTTTAAATAAACATTTTAATGACGTTTCAACGTATTTTTTCAGCTATTAGGTGCAGTACTATCTACAAGATTTACTCTTCAGTTGAACTTAGTAGTAGACGATGTCAGCTTCAACAAACGCTCCAAGCCGTTCTCAAACATGATAATACCGGTGGCGTACTTTAAAATCGTAAGTTCTCATTACATAGTATGAAATAACGTCGCAACCGACGGCTCACACCAAGTATTTTGTTGCATAAACTCTTTGATAGGCTTTTTGATAAAATAACTTATAGATAAAAGAAATTAAATTCACTTTATACTTTACAGATCCAACCAGAACTGCCGGATGACAAAAAAACCGACTTTTGGATCATCGCCGTACTCGGACCTAACGCTCTTTTGGCTCTTGAAATTCTGTTCTCCATCATTGGTATCTTTTTATGTCTACATGTTATCAAAAAGTACTTTTCAACACAAGAACCCATTCCGACTTCTGTCGAAGCACAAAAAGAACCTTTAATGGATGTCTTAAAAAGTTTAGATAATGCAAGGCTTAGTTTAGAAGACGAACAAAGAATAGAAGAAAAGAAATAACGTTTAGGTATGTAACTTAGGCAAGAAAATGCATTTATAGAAAATTAACAAATTCATACGTGTGTCTCTTTTCACCTATTAGTAACACTCTTTATGGAATAAGAATTAAAACATAATTATATTCCACCGCTTTAGAGAGTGGAACCTGGCTGAAAACTGGTAGCTCTTGAAAAAAAATTGAGATTCAAATGTTTAGAAACGGAAATTGCAGGTTAATTGCTAGAGAGTCAAAATGGCGGACGCTCTGCTCGCCTTTTTGTCCGTTATTAGTCTTTTCTAAAAAATATTACTTTATTTTTTTGCAAGGCTTAAAGCCTTTTTCCACTGAAAAAGTATAACTAAAGACGTGGCTGTATGGGCTGAGTCCTTTTGCCTTCCCATTAATGGGAAAATTAAACTAAAAAAGAAGAAGGAAATTGCTAGATGTTAATAATTTATGTATAATATACTCATTTCAACTAAGGGTGTTAAGTGGAATTTCTCATGCTTAAAATTTTTTAAAGAACTTTTAATTATTGCGTAGCTGGGACTTTGCGTCATTCTTAGAATGCTTGGAACAAGTTTTTCGTCTATATAGTAGTAAATGCTTTGGCTCCATATTGTGATATAAAATTATAGTGGAAAAGCTATATTTGGTTTAGTAGCTTAAAGGTATATCACATTTTAAAAAGTTTTAGAGATATAATTTATGTTACTAACCAAAAACCTTTCTATACAAACATAGGTAATAGTTATTTCATCACCTATGTGCAGCGGAAAAACATGACATTACAATATATAAAACCATACTGTTTTTTATATAGGTACCTTACTTTAACTTAGTTGTAATAAATAGCTCAATTAATTTTTAAGTTAGTTTTAATCCAGTGTAACTTAGGTAAATGTACAAAGTGATAAGAATATTGTAAATACAAGAATTGTTGAAAAATAAAAGTATTTATAAAAATATTTTTCTTTTATTTATTAACTTAGAAAATACTATAAAGTAGACACAATTCATAATTTTAAATATCTATTTGTATTATTTTATCAGTAGGTACTCCTAATAAAATAATACAAATATGTATGTATACTCCTTTTACCTTTGTGGTGTAGAAAACAAGTCTTATAAAAAACATTATTTACATTAATTCTTAATTCAAACAAATGTTTAAAACTACACTGAAGTAAGTACTAACTACAATATAGTAAAATAACTACAAAACCTCTCCCACCATTCTTTAAGTTTCAAACCACATACAGATATATAACTTTTCAGAGAAATTATTAAGGAGATTTCACTTTATTATTTCTCTCTGCAACTTAAAATTCTCTTAAGTCAAAATTTCTATAACTTTCAATTAGGTATTTTGTATTAAGCACTCATTATCATTCATTATTACGATATCTTACCCAAAAAGCTTTCGTAATAATCATAATCGGAGCTTGTATCTGAGCTAGTGTCACTGGTGTCACTACTGATATCATGACTGTCGTCGAATGAATGGTGACGATGTCTGTCCGCCCTTATCAAGTCTTGAATCTCTCCTAACGGCGGATGGTCATGCTCCACGGGTTCATAGACAGTTCTCGCTGGCAGGATTATAGGTAACTGGGGTTGGTATGGTTGGTACGCTGGATACATACAAGGGGTACATACCCCTCCTACACAACAGGGAGGCAAAGTCCCGTTTCTACCAATCTTGATTTGTCCTTGCGATCTTTGATATGAACTAATAAAATCCATCATTGACTTCTCAGCGAATTGGTTTACAGGTAACGTTAGCACGTAATTTTGGCGTATTAAAAGTACTATGATGCAGAGCATTTTGGACGTTTTCGTGGAAGTTACAGCCTGAAATAGGCGTGTTATCATGTGATTGTTCATTGTTCGTCACAGAGCTGCCATTGTTCTGGTGTGAATAATTATTGCGTAGCTTGGATTTTGCGTAATTCTTAGAATTCTTGGGATAAATTTTTTGTCTATATATCGGTAGTATATCTAAACGTATGTTCCATATTGTGATATAACATCATATTACGAACCCTAATACATACCTACACATATAAATATATTTATATAAATATTTAAAATCTATATACGATAATAAATAATTGGTATTTAATGCGAAATGGTTCGCATACGTAACTATATCAAAATGTAACCACAATTTTTTTTCTTTTATTCAGGGATTCCAAATATTTATGTCGAATTAGATTCAAGCACCTGTTTTTTTAACATCAAACCCGATATACATACTAATGTACTTTTTCTTAATAATTCTTAATCCTTACTTTGATATTATAAATGTAAAAAACAATTTTTCTACAGTCAAACCACAAGACGCATTATAGTGAAATTTTGTATACATGTGGTCGTGAGCTTAAGAAAGGATATTAGCTACTATATAATTTTCAAAAGTGTTAAGGGGTTAGAAATAGGGATAAAAACCTACGTAATTTAAGAAAGAAAGAAAGAAAAAAGAAAGAAACATTTATTTTTCAATTTAACATTTATTTCGTAAGGCACTTGCGTTATTTCGCGCAATAAATTAATGTGAAAGAAGTCGTCCTTTTTACCTTTTAAAAATGTTAATTATTATCAAATATTATATTATTATTAAGTATATTGTAAATAATATGTTAATTGAGAAAATAAAGAAAGGCTAAATAAAATATTTTATTATTTTCTTATATTTTACATTATATAAAACTATCAAACTTATAATAAGCAGTCTCTGCACATGCAAGAGCATTGAACTATCGTTTTTCTATTTGAAAAGACACGGATAAGTTGCTGATTCTCTTATCACTGGGCGGTTTAAAAACTAACTCCTTCTTCCCACTACTTAAGTGATGGCTCGGACCGTTTCGTAGCAACACTTGCTTGTACCTTTGGGGTTCATCACCGTTCTCATCATTAGATATCACCACTAGCTCCTGTTTGTTCAAATCACCATTTCTAGTCATCACGTTTATAGTTTTGTACCTTCTTCCATCCTGTTTTCCCAACAACCGATCTACATCGTTGTGACTTATTGGTTTTTTAAACCTCACTTTCCCGTTATCCGACACGTAGGTCAGCACTGGTTGCACGAGTTCATTTTCACTGTCTGAGCTGACTTTTCTTCTTAGTATTTTCAATCGTCGACGTTTAAACTTCCTACCATGACGCATATGATCGCAGTCACTGCTTGTGTCATCGCTGGAGCCTTCTTCTGAACTAGATGAGCAATCTTGGCTGGATGGCTTTCGTCTTCGCTGTCTTCTTGGAGGCATGTGGATCTGTGGAGGCATCGGTACTATCATTACCGGGGGTGGGGCTGGAATCATTGGAACTGGTATAGGGTACGCTGGGGCTGGAATTGGGACAGATGCTGCGGGGGGTAATGGAGACGGCGTATCTCCTGGGTTACGGCATCTACACTTCTGATGGCACGGCGAGCAATACGAGAAAAATGCTGGAGTACATTGCGGCATGCATAAGCAGGGTGGGCACGGTGGACAATTCTTAGGTCTAGGAGAAGATACACAGAATCCAGGAGCAAATCCCGGGACGCCCACTTGAACAGGCATGGGTACGGGCACAGGGAACGCGATGGCTACACTTCTTTGACTACTTTCTGTAGATGTTGTTGTTGTTGTTGTAGCTGTTGTTACTTCTTGCAGCTCTATAGCTATGATGGGGACCGGCATGGGCGGAGGGAGGGCTATGATGGGTGGAGGCGCCGGCATGAATACTGGGTAGGCCATTTGCACGTTCGCCCATCTGATGAACATGATCAGAATCAATGGAGTCCATTTTTGTGATGAGATCTGGAACAACATATATTTGTATATTAGGTTTTTTTTATTTAAAGACGAATTAAGAAACACAATCCTTTTTTTAATTAAAAATTTACCAACTATTTCGATAACGAGTTTTCTCTAAAACAACTTTCGTAAGGGCTTATTTTTCGCGTAGAAATAATTATGACACCTGAATTACTCAGATCATCGACTATCTTATGGGTCACTTTTCGTTACTTTTATTTTTATTTTGAAGCATATATGATAAAGTACTTGAAGCGGTGTAAATCTAAAGAAACCAAGTATTAAAATAACTTCAAAATTAATAATACTTACGCAACACATAATCAACAAGCGAATATCCTCAGTATAAAATGCCCAGTGGTTCTAGTATGCATTTTATGAGCTTACATAACTCGTTCATTGTATTTGGACGAAAAAATATTATTTCAGTTGTTCGCTTCTGAATGGTCATTGCGTAAGTCAAATAGGCTTACGATCGTAAAAATATATCGTTTCAATCATAGAATAATGTGAAAGTACCTAAAATTGTTTATGAATTTTGTTAGGTTATTGAAAATAAAGTAACACTTAGGTATACTTTATATTGTTTAATATAATTAAAATCTTCCATACAAAAATAAGTGTAAGTAAGGCATCGCATCGTACTGTCATGTGACGTAATATGACACGTTGACTAGTTTCAGTGGCGAGCAATAGAAGTTTAACATTGATTGACATTGTATGAATAAAATTTATATCAAGAGGGAAAATAAAATATATCCTCGACGAAAACTGAAACATGCGGCTTGTTTCGCTTAGGTTCAACAATTTTTCTATTTTCTACGTATCAGTGTGGTAATTATTTTTTAATTTTTTTAATCCTATAATTAATCATCAATAATATACCTCTTTTAATACACATCTGTACCGTTAAAGAGTTTTGTTTGTATGAAAATCATCGTCATGCATCAACCTACAGATCTTTTTTTAGTCAGGTCTAGAGATTTTTTTTAATAGAAAAGCGGGAAAATTGGGAAGATCGTAAGTAACACATCCGCCTATAAGCATTCGCATGGGTCTCACAAATGTGTGATACGTATTTTTTTCCAATAGTATGGAGAGCTATTTGCTATAGTAAAGCATTTTGTGAACTATCGTTACTCGGAAAATCTATTACATCCTAACCTCAAATATTTTGGGCACAGTATATAATGACAGAGCATTTTATATATAACTAGCGGCTTTCCGCGGTTTTACCCGCATTTAGGCATGTATTATACACATTTACATTATACACAAACCTCCTTCCTCTTACATACCTAACTGTTAAAAACCGCAAAGTCGGTTTCGCATTTTTATTAAGATATTTAAATTTAGATAGAGGCAGATAGAAGAAAGCATCTTTATATACTGCATGGGCCTATAATATCATGTAATTAGTTACTAAAAATTTCTGTATTAATTTTTTTATTAAAGGCTTTAATGTTAGACTAGTTTGGAAAATAACTTTTTTCTTTTTTATGTTTCGTCAGTTATAATAAAGTGCAATAAACCTATGCCTAAGTTCAAAGGGTAGAAGTCTTAAACAAAAGATATATTAATATTCTATTTATTTTCTTCATCTATTAAAAGTAACAAAACCTACATCTAATTACAAACGGACTTAACTTAAATATAACATTAATCGTGCTTTTTGGGCATTTTATATTTTAATTTCTTCTTATGAGCTTTCATTGGATTCTTCTCTGTTTTAATTTCCACATTTTCTTCCTTTTCAATCTTAACTTCTCCATCGTCCGCGTCGTCAAATTCATCTATCTCTTGTTTTTTTCTTGTTGTCGATTCGACTCTATCTGAATTCTTCGACTTCAACCAGTCTTTGGCTTCTCCCTTGCTTATTTTCTTTTCAAAGATGACATACCCTTCTTTAGTTACGTATTGTAGAATTGGGGTAAGAAGTTCATGGCGCTGGTGCCGTCTTCTTTTCTCCCGGTGATGTCTGTTCGACCGCCTACCGCTGCGTCTTCCTCTCCAAACGTCGTCTTCTGAATCAGTCAGCTCGTTGGAAGACGTATCAGTATCAGAGCTGTCATCGTCTGAATGATATCGGGGTTTTCTTTTACGTATACGGAATTTCGGAGGTCTTGGTTCCGGCATTGAGTGAGGTTTCTTAAAGGAATTGTCCGGAGAATAGAAGGGCATAACGATAACTGGGAGTTTGTGGGCGGGATTAGGTGCTCCTGGGACAGGCATTGGCATGGGCATTGGCATTTGACCTGGCATAGGAACAGGCATTGAGCCTGGTAAAGTTCCAGGCATTCCAGGAGGTATAGGTATCGGAATGGATTCTGGTTGCTCGCCCGGTTGGCTTTGGTATATCGGAGGAGGAAAGGGAGGTAACGTTTGACCTTGGATGGGTATTGGTAAGTTTTGTATGTTCTGTAGATCAGCTGGAGTTGGCATTCGGCAATGCATTGGAAGATTTTGAGGGAAATATTGTATATTTGTCGGACATAGTGGTAGTTCTGGTTCTTTGGCGTAGTGTTGAGAGCATCCTATAAGAAGAATTATTGACTGCAATCCTCGTCGCATCTGTAACAAATAAATCGAGATTAATACAACGTTCTATCATTCAATAAAATAAAAAAAATAAAATGACACCGTAAAAAAAGCTAGAGTAACTAGGAAGCTAAGGTTGAAAATTGCCAATCTATTTTGTTAGGATTAACATTTTTGTTATGTTTATGTGACTTTATAAATACCTTCTTCATACTATCTTCATTCCTGACTAGACCAAAGACAAGACGCGAGTCCACAATGAGCTCAGAACTTGGTTCGAGTAACTATTTTATGTAAAATTTGAGCATGTGAAAAAGAAAGAATTAACCACACAATAGTTCGCTGTTTTATGTAATCGACAATGTTCATTGTTCGACGATTAAGTGTTATGTAAAAACTAAATTATTTCTTCTTTTGTCTTTGACATAAAAATTTGAATAATATATTGCATTTTTATAGTATTCTTTTTGGTGAAAAATAGCTCTACCCATGCAATACTTATTACTGAAACAACGTGTTTTAAAATATCAAACATTATATTTTATTTGAAGGTCACTCCAAAAAATAATTAGTTTGATTGGATAAAAAAAGATTTTGTTTTAAGGAAATTATCATCTAGCCATTTCAAAGCAGCGTCATACATCTATATTACATAACAAATTACTAACAATAGGCTTTTAACAAAGAACGTTTGTATTTAAGGCATTTTTTACAACCTCTTTACATAGTTTCAGTCCAAATGTGCAGAAGAAAGCATAGTTATCTAATGGAAAGGTACTTTACACCTGCTAAACTTGGTTTAATTGTTCTAAGGTACGTTAAATTATTAATCAAATGGCTAAATAAAGTTTGTGTTTCAGATGCTCACTCCGTTATTACAAGCTTCAATAGTCCTCAATTATATACTTGAGGTCTCATCGAATTTCGCAGCCCCTGCCCAATATGCCTTTCCTCAAATGGCAGGTCAATTTCCGGGTATGCAAATGCCAATGGTTCAACCTGGACAAATGCCCATAGTAGCAGGCCATCCAATGCCTCTAAACGCGCCTTTCCCAATGCAACAACAGAGGCTTCCGGTCATGGTAATGCCGTATCATTCAAAAAACGCTGACAGGAAATACAAGCGACGAAAGCGGCCCAAAAAGAAGTATTACAAAGAATCATCGTCAAGTTCTAGCAGTAGCGAGAGCTCTTCTTCCAGCAGAGAGTATTTAAGATCTAGGAAGCAGAAGCACAGAAGAAAACAGAAACGTCAAATTCTGACACCCGTGATATCGTACGTGACGAAGAATGGTGATGTGGTGTACCAGAAGAAGGTTAAGAAGGACAATGCTGGGGAGTGGCTGGAGATGAGCAAGAGTAAGATGAAAGAATTAGAAAGCAAAGAGTATGGCAGTGACGAAATGACTTTACGTGACGTGAAACAGAAGTTTGGGAAGAAGAAGAGGCGCAAACATAAACATTAGTTCTAGATTTTTATAACTTGTTTATTATTAAAAATACTGTTACTAGTTTTTTCTATTTTTATTATTCTCCTATACGGTGTAAAAGTTTGTAAACTGAAGTCTTATAATTATGCACAAAACATTATGACCGGAGGATGTTATAAAAGGTTCTGAAGTTGAGTAAAAATTGCACTTTAGTGCTTGTAATATAAGAAACTGCACGCTCTTTGTAAAGAACATTACTAAAGTTAAACATTTACGAGACATTTAAGTTACAAAACATTCTCTCCATATTTTTCTTATTTCTTTACAACAACTTTATTTTAGGAAAATTTGTTAAGTGAAGGCGTATTATCTTATTAAATGGAAAATAAAATAATATTTATTTTTCTATTAGCAATAATTTTAGAAGTGAATATCACCGATTCGCAACCGCAAAGGTATAACATGGATTATGATTTTGAAAACTTTGCTGAGCAATCCAAACCGAAATCATATTGGCCATGGCGCCCAGTCTATCAATTCGTTCCCCCTAAATATGTTTTACCATTCTTTTATCCAGGTAAATAATTAAAATTACAATAATTATTAGATTGTTTTATTTCTACCATGAAAGTTACAATTTACGCATTTTGTTCGTGTAAAAAAATATCATTGGTGCAAAAATTCTAATAATATTTTGTAATCTTGTTTTGATTCAAATATAGATTGTGATTATGATATTTTTGGAAAATAGGTCGCTACCTGTTCAGTGTTCACCAAAATATTATTCCAATTGCTGATAATGTCAATTTAAATGTCATGTATCAAAAGCAAACGTCAATCTGTTTCACGTCAAATTCAAACGTAAAATAAAATGTCAATTGTCATTACGTCAGTCAGTTTCAGACTGAATTTCGATGTGTGAGAACGTTCGCATAATTTTTGATGAGGTAGTTCTGCCGAATACCGGGGCTTGTTATAGTGTAAACATACGAAATTAGTCGTATTACATTATGTGTTTGTGTCGACTGCATTCGGGAAGTGAAAAGGTGTGAATTGGGAGTGATATGAAATATGTTTTCAAAATTTGCAATGTAAATCACGTGTTTAAAATGAAAAAAATAAACACGGTGTCAGCATGTTAGTGGGACGGACAATTTGCATCCGGTTATCTTTTTGTCAAAATGGTTTCGAACGATAATAAAGAGTGGAAAAAAAAGTTGGGGTTCCCCATCAACTATGACTCTGGGCAGAGTTCAGATGAGGATTTGTAAGTAGCTCACTAAATTAAACCTATATTCATTCTCATGTTTTAAAAGGAAAACTGTTTGTTTTGTTTTTTGATTCTCACGACAATAACGTTTTTTTCCAATTGCAAGATTCAATTTGCTATAAATGTTCAGGCAGTCACATGGTGTCAGTTCAAAATAAAGAGAAATTCAATAAGAAGATGTTAAATATGGTGATTTTCTTAAAAGTAATTTCCATCATAATGTCATTACATTAATGTGTGCATAGATCCGGTATCATACTATAATATCAGTAAATCAGATAAAGTAACAGATATACTAATTGCTATAACATTTACATTAGATAAAAATGTAGTACATATTCATTCATATTGAGTCATGTTATATGAGTTTAGATATATAATTTTTTTTAATATATATAACTCTATTATATATTAAAATAAATTATATAAAAAAATGTGTTCGAGTCGATGATATTATATTTAATAGATATGTTATACACCTACAAATCAACGGAGAAAAGTACAAGTTAAAGTAAGACGTCGTAATAAGGATGTTTTTTGCGTCTTCAAGTATTGCGCTTATAACATATCTATTTAATATAATATTATTGGTTCAAGTAATTAATTTCATAAATTTCTTAATGATTGCTAATATTACATAAAAACCTGCAGAGATTAACAATAAAATGATTATTAGTCATAAGTGCAAAACTCAATAAAGATTATTAGCATATAATGTTAAGTGTTTGGATATGGTAATGCCAGCTGTAAATTATAGATAGTACCTTATCGAAGCTATCACCACTCAATTGTGATAGCC